>JAADJF010000116.1:0-148491 GCA_012932015.1 Fusarium acutatum | reverse complement strand
GGGGCGGCTTCAGAAAGAGGCTACTACCATCTCCCCCGACGTCCGCGACCCCCAAATCCTCCCCGGCCGCCGCCTCCGCCTCCACCTCCAGACATATTTTGATCATACCCAAAACCACCTTGATTGCCACCGAAACCGCCGCCAAAGTTACCCCCTTGGCCTCCCTGTGCTCCTTGTGCACCCGCTCCTCCAGCATTTTGCATACCGGAGAACATGGCGTTCATCTGACTGGGGTCCATTTGGCTCGGGTCCATACCTGATGCCATCATCTGCTGCATCATGGCTTGCATTTCAGGAGGCATACCATCCATTCCACCGGGCATTCCCCCTTGCTGAGCACCCGAATTGCCGGCTCCTGGCATACCCATACCGCCCATCATCATCATGTTGAAGTCTTCCATCATTTTCTTGTTGTTCTGGGCAAAGACATCGGCTCCGAATTCTCCTCGAACGGTCTCTTGCTTGGAAGCGTAAAGCGCCCATGTAAACTCATCGAAGCCGTAGTTGAAGTAGTCGCTGATATCGGTACCGGGTTTCCGCCATGGCTTGTCACTGTCTGGTAGGTCTTGAATTGATCATGTTAGTATTTGCGCGACAACAATCGGTAGTGTTATTAACCTTCGTCAATGTTGACCTGGGTGATAGGCTTTCCTGTCCCAGGATGAATTGGGTTTGCGTTCACGTCTATCGTTGATTTAGATGCCGCAGCAGAAGTCTTGTCGGCGCTTGGCGCAGCAACGTTAACTGATGGTCGTGATTCGGAGTCCTTCCGTGCTGGCGCAGGTTGTGTTGGCACATCGCTTGAAGCTGTTCTTTGGGGAATGTTTCGAATATCACTGTACTTGGACTGTCTAAAGTTGGAAGAACCAGTTAGTAACCTCAGAACCCAGCGCCTGAAGGTATAGCATACTGTGGTGGTGCTGGTTTTGTGCCATCTTTGCGCTCTGTGATGATGTCGATGTCCTAAGAAACTTTTGTCAGTTGGTGTGTATTAGACGTGTCACAGATCGCATACCGAGTCATCCTCATCAGAGTCATCGTCCTCATCCATAGCGGCACCCTCATCCTCTTCTTCGCCTTCTTCTAGATCATCTGCTTTTGGCTTCTTATCCTCAGGAACTGTGGTCTCGGTCTTTGGCTCATCTGGCACATAAAAATCATCCTCGTCGTCGATATCCATGTTTGCGATTCTGGCAATAAGAAGTTGGCAAGTGTAAAATTAAGGAGTTGCGACTAGAATTGGTCAATATCGAGAGTTGATATGTCAGTACAAAGACGTCAAGCTCAAGCTCTCACAATAAAGCAGCTATTGGTCACTCGGCGCCGCATTTCTCCGGGACTCGACTCACCGTGGCTCCAGGGACACCCACCGAGCCTCACCGAAGGCCAAAATGGTCCAAGCGCCATCTTCTCCAAGAAGCTTGGAGACTTTTCTGTCGTGTCGCGGCGTCAAAACACGGGCAGATCGCGTGAAATTAACTTTGTAGCCACTGTCGCATTCAATCAAAGGGCTTTATTTTCGCCCTTAGTATGTCATTGATCCGTTCAGCAAGCGGCCCAGCAGGTGGTTTAAGCATCAACACTGGTGCTGCTAACGCCTTGTAAGCTCCACACTCTAACAAAACAATCATTCACCATCATATCCACCCAGCTCAGCACTACCTACCCAACCTAACTCAGCTCGTTACCTTCATCTCGTCTGCAACCTCGTTGACCTCTTCTTGCTAACCGGCGCACTTCATTCCATAGCGGAACCGCCGCTTCTAAGCCCTCGGCTGCTGGTAGTCTCTTCGGTTCTTCTACCACCTCTACGCCCACCGCCAACACAACAACAGCGCCAGGCGCAACAGGCACCATGTCTCTCTTTGGCAACGCTGCGCAAAAGCCTGCAACAGGCGGTCTGTTTGGACAGTCGACGACAGCGGCAACAACTACGCCCGCAGCTGGCGGTGGTCTCTTTGGCACTGCCGGCGCAACAAGCACTCAACAGACGCAGGGCACAGGCACTGGGCTCTTTGGCAACACTGCCACGAACAACACCCAACAAGGTCAGTAGCAGACTGGAACTGGTCTGTTTGGCCAGAAGCCACAATCTCGGGAGCTCACTGGGGAAACTTAGGAAACACGGCGCAACCTACAACGACCGGCACCAGCCTCTTCGGCCAATCTACCCAAAATCAAACTCAGCAGCCTCAACAAACAGGCACAGGTCTGTTCGGCCAATCTACAGCAACAAATACACAAAGCAACACCGGGGGACTTTTCGGCCAATCTCAAGCGAAACCCGCTACAGGTACCACTCTGTTGTGAGTTACTCGGAGCACCTTGTCATGACAGTCACTAATTTTCAGCAGTGGCCAAACACAGCCTCAGCAGAACAACAATACCCTAGGTCAATCCACAAACCAAGTCTCAGCCGTTCAAATCAACTACGACAGCATCCGTCCCCGTACCCGCTTCGATGACCTCGCTAAGCCCGTACAAGATGAAATTGCGTTGCTGGACTTGGGTATCCAACGAGTTATCAAGATGCGAGACGAGATTGGCGAGTTCATGCCACAGCACGAGAAGGATATTGAGCAACTGGGCTTAGACGTAAAGTTTGTGGAGTCAAAGTTCCGAACTGTTCAAGTTGCCCTCAACAACGATATCCAGACCGTCAAAGCTCTCCAGGATCAAACCCGAAAGAACGCCGCTGATGCCCGACTATGCTTCCGAGGCGCCGATAACCTCAAACTCCCTACACACTATCACCAAACAGGTCTTTTCGCCAGCCAGGCTCCAGCTGCTGATTCCGGGGGCGCAGATGCTGCGTCGACACATGCGGATGCCCAAGATCTGATCACCTACTTCAACCGTATTTGTGACGATATTGAAAAGTACAAGGCTCGTCTCGATGAGTACCGCGGTGATATTGAGCGAGATATGCCTGGTGTCGAGAACGGCCTTTATGAGCAGATCCGAGCTCTACGCGACCGTAGCGCAGGCAGCGTAGTCGTCCAGGATCAACTGAACGAGGTTTTATTGGCACTCAGGGATACGGGAAGCGCGATTGTTGCCCAGGCTGGACAGATTGCCGACACTCGAGAACGGCTATCGCGCCTCCAGGCTGGGATTGTGGACAGTGGAGTGTACGCCATGGGCATGAATGCGTAGAAGACGGCGGCATAAATGATAAGGAGAAGGATGCGCTGCGGTAATATCAGTCTGTTGGACATTGCAAGAGTCCGTTTCATGTTTTAAGACAAAGGGCCATAGAACCATTATTTGGGCGGCGCGTAGGATACGGTGTTGTCAACTGTAGCGGGAGATTTAGTGAGGATACAACCTTACGACATGTATGAATATTACTCGACACAAGAAAAGCTGCTGGTGCCATTGAGAATCAAGGGGGGGAAGTCGAGGAATATCTGGAGATACCCAAGTTCTCCTAGGCATTTCAATGCTTTGAGCTTCACAGGGGATACGAGACCAACATCGCAGGGTTGATCCAATTATGTCAAGTTCATTATCTGCCACGACCACGAAGATCGCGGACTTGGGTATCAAACCAATGCTGTGCCGTGATATATATATATACATATACAAATGATCGCTGCGCCCTCTCCAAAATACTCTTTTTTGTTATCCTTTTGAAAGCATTTAGCAACCGACTAGTAAGTCCCTTCTCCATCGCCACCATCGTCGCCATAGTCGTCAAACTCGTCACCACCGTCAAAGTAATTCTCGGCGTCATAATCGCCCGCATCTTCGTCGTCGTAAACTTCATCCTGCTCTTCCTCTTCCATGCCTTCTTCGTCTTCAAGATCGCCAGCTTCGTCGCCTTCTTCCTCCTTGAGTGCCTGTAATCGTTCAAGGAGATTACGGCCCTGCATCTCGTCTTCGCCATCACCTCCCATACCAAAAGCTTCCTCTGCACTGGGGAGTGCGCTAACGCTGCTGAGCTCCAACTTCCGGCGCTTGAAAGCGCCTGGAAGACCACCGTCGTTGGCGGATGCAGCGTCGATGGTTTCGTAGAGTTCCATAGGGAAGAGCTCGCGACACACTGGACGATTGGACCAATCTGGAAGAGCGCGTTCCTCGCGAACGAACTTATGGGAGTAGGTAGGCACGGCGGTAAAGGGGTCTAAAGAGGCCTTGCTCTTGATGCCGAAGCGGGCATTCTTTTGTGCCTGGCCGTAGTGTTTGCGGGGTGCTGTTGGATCATTGAGAGCTGTGCGCTTGGATGTGTATAGAGGAGAGGCGTGGACTTGATGCCGTAGTAGAAGATAGTGTTGTACAGCTGCTTTCTCGTGCGAGGCGAGTTCTCGGGGAGTAGGGACGAGGTATGGCTGTTTGCAAGTCAGCGATGTGTCACACTGAGTCACAATTCTTGCGCTTTGAGATAGAGATAGAACACAGAAGACAAGAACATACGGGAAATAGCTCAGATGGCCGCGCATCAGGTTCATCGCCTGTATCCCAGGGCACATTAGGCCTTCCACCTCTACCGCCGCCGCGTCCACCACGGCCACCTCCTCGACCACCTCGAGACATTGGAGTGCGCGCGTGGAATGTGGTGGTTCTATCGAAGTTTTAGAGCCAATTCGAAGACCGGGGGGTATTTATATGGCGGGTCGAGTAAGGCTGGCTGTGATTGTAGCTACGGAGCTGACGCTACTATTCGCGATTGAGGTTTGACGCAGAATGATTTTTTGCGGGGTGTAAGTTGAGTTCTGGAAGAATGCGCCGGACAGAAAAAAAGAGAGGGCGGAATTTCTCCGCCATGACGATGCCCCGCTGAGCAGGCGTAGGTTGTTGTAGTTGACGAGTATGACTGCGTTTTATTCTACAGAAACATCAAATGTTAAAGGATGAAAACATAAATGTATTTGCGCTAGATTCAGTGTTTGTACCTAAATTTCCAGCCACAGAAATTCTAGATTCATCTCTCAACGGTCGATATGTTACGTGGTGTTCCCTTCAGGCTCCCTAGACTACGTACCCCTCCGTGAACTTGCAGCTTACATCCACGGCAATCATCTACACAGTCATAACTACAACGACAATCAACCCTTTCCAACATCGCTGTGTATTCATCGACATCGTATAAAGAAATCATGTCTGAGCGAGTCGTGCCCCAGAACAGCGACGGTGCTCCTGTCACTGGCCTGGCAGAATTACTGGCCCATCTCACTGAACTTCATGAGCCAGGAAATGAATCGGCACCACTGAACAACAAGCTCTTTGACGATGTTGAGCTTCAACTCACACGTAAATCATCATCCGCAACTCAGATGTTCTAAGCACTGACTGACTACAGCTTCAAACATCCCTATCATTCAGCCAACTCTACTCCCTCCGCTCATGTCTCTCCTAAAGACCACCACTCAAGATCCTACAAGCCTCAGCGTCGTCTTCTCTCTGACCACCAAGCTTCTTTCTCCCTTCTCCTTCACACAGTGCCTATCACTCGGCGGTGCCGAATCTCTTGTTTCTGCTCTCCAATCACCGCTTCCTGGTGCAAACTTACTTGCTCTCAACATCATTCAGAAGGCTGCCTCCAGTCCTGCAGAGGTTGATTCCCTGGCTTCGTTGCCCGAGGTCGTCGAGGAGCTCCTTCGGATATGGTTGGGCTCTCCAGATGCAGATGTCGGTGGACGATCTACCAGAGTGCTGGGCAGTTTGCTAGAGACGGATTGCGACATCATTCCTGAAACAAACATGTCCAACGGCGTGAGTGGTACCAGCCCAGCAGAAACACAGCTCATCAAGCGCCGTATTCCTGGCCACGCCAGTCTCTGGCGTCTAGTCATCTGGGATCGCCATTACCTCGAACTCATCGTCTCGCTATGCCGCCCTGCGATCATCAACCGCCAAGCAACCTTTGCTCAAGATCGCCTTCTTCGGCTCATTCCCCGTCTTACTGCGCTTCATCCCCGTGCCATGGCCATATCCCCATTCCCAGACCTGTTCCCTCTTCCCGAGTACGCCGATGAGTCCATCGGGCATGGGCTACTTCAATGGGCAGCGCTGAGCATGGTGGACACTAGCGATGTGCTCATGCATCAAACTCTCATCGTTTTTTACGAATCATTCGTGAGCATCATGAGAATTGCAGGAGACTCGGCTGATAAGGATGCTATTGTGCGAAATGTTGTCAAGGCGGCGACTTCACAAGATCAGGAACTCAAGCAGGCGTTGAGAACGCTTCCAGATCGGACCATACAGGAGGAGGCAGAACCATTGGCTAGGTACATCAGTCGAATCCTCGACTAGGTGCAGTATGATCTCGACGGAGCTTAGGAACAAAAGGAAGAAAGAATATAGCGGTAAGGAGCGGCCAATTGTTCTACCTAAGTACTGTAGATCAGCATATCAATAAAAAGATATCAAACTTTTATCTACTCCTGTTTGTAGAAGAGATTCTATACAGTGAACAAAGAAACACTGACATAACTTTAGAACAAGCTTGTACGAAATTTAAGACGAATTCGTCAAGTCATTCTAAGCTCTCAATGCCCAAAATCAAATAATGACCAGCACTGATGGTATAGATATGAATACATACATGTATATTGTCACATCGCGATACAATTCATAATACAAATTCCCAGGCCGGCCTATCGCCGTATGGAATAACCTGGAGTATCTAGAATAACGTCATGAAAACCAACATTATCTAATAATCCATCCAACGCCCTGCTTCTCCTCACCGTCAACAACCGTGGAGGGCGCCTGTCCTAAAGCATTCTCCTTGCGTCCGCCTCTCGGTCGCCAACCGGTTCTGCTGTAGCTCTGCTGGCTTCGCTGTCTCGCCGTTGTCCCGCTTGTGTCATGCCCTCAATACCCAGACCAACCTCTCCAACTCGTCGCAGGACCAGGAGGAGTGATGATCGCAAATCTGCGGTAAGGTCCTTGGTGAGAAGTTCAACCGCAAGAGGATAGAAATCGGGGATGTGTTTCTTGAAAGCATCCTCAGGGAATGTGACAAACCCTTCTAGAACATCGACGACAACAGGCCGCCATGCAACGATATTGCGATGCTGGCTCTCCTCTTCAAGAGTAGTGTAGCCGTGTACAATATCCTTGCAAAGGGGCACTAACGCGTCCTCCACGGCAGGTCGGCTCTCCAGTCGCTCAGGCGCATTATCCGCAAACATACGGAACAGAATAGAGATGTAAGTGGCTGCCGAGCCACTCTCCTGCTTCAGAAGGTTGGGAGGCTGCTTCATGAAACCCTCACGCCAGAGTCGCATGCGCAATTCCTTGTCCTCGTTAAAGCGGCGGGCAAACTGGAAAGACCGCTTGAGTAAACTCATGAGCCGAAGAAGCTCTGCGGAGGGAATATGTGCGTAGACAGTGTCGTTGCTGAACAACTCATTGACCGTCTCGATCATCAAGAGCTGCAAGACACAGCGAGAGATGATTCGATTGAAAAATCGTCTTCGAGCCGCTGTAACTACTACAGGCTGTTGCTGAAGGTTGGAAGATGGCTTAAACTCTTCGAGGGCGATATGGGGGGCGTCAGCCGTTGGTGTCTGGAGCTCATCTTCAGCTGACGGGGGTGGAACACTGTGATCATCTTCCAACTCCTCTTTGCCGTTGATTTTGAGAGATGTCTCATCCATAGGCGTGGTTCCCGAGGCAGTTGACGAGAACTCGAGGCCATTTGGTGGCGGGGATATGGAAGCCGTGTTGTTGATTGCAGTGGCAGTGAAGAGTTGATACGCGGTAGTTCGCTCAAAGAGCTCGACGAAAGCACCAACAAGCTTATTCCAATGTTCGGGCTTGAACTTGGTCACATTCTTGAGGATTAGCTGTTGAAGGCAATTGCTTCCGATTCGCGAAATTGTGTCATTCTCCTGACAGATACAGAGCGCCAGAAGCTCCAGGAATCTGTCCAACATGTATTCTAGGGCATCGAAGTAATGTGTGAAGAGAGTGATCATGTTCCGCAGAGCCTGGATCATAGTGGTCGATAGCCATACTGACAATTCCTCGTGGTTGAGGACATTAGACATCTCTGGCCGAGACCTCAACACCATGAAAATAGGATAGAGTTGTTGACGCCACAGGATATCCCAGAACTCTGACGGGAAAGTGCCACCATACTTGAGCAGAGTCTCAAAGAAGTATTCCAAAGCATTTGATCGCACTTCCAAGTCTTCTCCAGTCATGAGAACATCATGGAAGGCGAAGAGAACAGGGAACCAGTAACCCTCCTCAACAGATGTGTTTGATCGGGATCGCTTTTCGGAATTCTGTATGGCTCCATCTGGAGGGGGGATATTGTTGTATTTTTGCGACAACGGACATTCGGGTGTCTTGAGCATAGTAGGAATCAGGGATTTCAATAGTTCCAATGCTGCCAAACTCTTCTTCTGAAACTTGAGGTTCTTGGAGAACTCCGTCAAGCATACGATCAGATCGGTGAAGGCACCTTGGGAAATAACGACTCCAAACTTGGTTTTGTACACCTGGTTGACGTTTTCGTAGGCTAAATTGACAATGCTCTCGTGAGGATCACGAGCAGCAACTGTGAAAACACCAAACATGGTCCGCCAGCCTGATCGGATGTTATCTCCACGGGCCTGGATCATTTGTATCAGACATCTGAGAACCATATCTTTGACAGTCACGTTGTGTGAGTTGGCAAGGACATGCTCAAAAGGCTTCAGGAAATCTTTCTGGAACTTAAAACCAGCCAGCTCTTCAATCTCCATGAATCTCATTGACAACTGACGAAGAGAATCGAGAGCGAAGAACACAATGTTCATGTTATTGTGGCATCCAACACGGTTGAAGTGCTCACCAAAAACCTCCCAAATGTTGCTCCATTCGAATCTTACACGGTTCATATTGTAATAGCTGATTTCGACAATCTTTTGCAAGCTGTATGTACGAGGTGAGTCGTTGGAACCAGACACCTTGATCTCATCCCAGCTGACTTCTGTCAAAGCTCTGGCAAAGTAAACCATGGACTCGCCGGTAAGAGTTGCTGTATTGGTGAAGATACGGTCGACGCTGCGAATCACCTCATCTGACCGACTCTCCAGGGCAATCTCAGTGGAGAAGCCCTTGGATGCAGTTCCTGCTCTGGCCCGTGTGGTTTTCTTGGAGTTTGATGAAGAGCGAGAATCAGAGGTTTCTGACCTCTGTGGTGGCAGGAAACGAGCTTTGGAAACATCAGGCACAGCACTCTCGTCGACTCCACCCGAGATGAGTTGAAGTCGATCGAGTTGACTGATACACATCAAGATGTCCTTCCATGACTCACGAAGAACGTTGCCCTCAGTCTGTCCCAGCTCGAGAACGACCTTGAGTGCCTCAATATTCTTGGCCAACATCTCCTGTGGGTTGTTCAAGTTCGTTGTGTTTTTCAAGGCCGACATGAAAGCCTCTCTGGGTGTCGACAGATCAAAGAGGCAGGCAATTTGAGTGGCGAGCTTCATACCCTCTAGGCACAGCTTGTTGACTTCAAGATTATGAGACTTCTGGATCTGGCTCGAGAGTGTAGAGAAGATTGACATCCAGGTGACGTTAAACATTGGGCTGACATGCTTGAATGACGTTGCAAGTATGTACTTTGTGCCGGCTTTGCGGCGTTGGCTCTTGAATAGATCCTTGAAGAGCTGCTCGGAACGCAGAGCAATTTCCTCGGATTGTTGCATGTAGGCCTCACGCTGCAAATCACGGCCCACGTTAGAAAGAGCTTGGCCAAGGCCAGCGGCGATACCGGTTGATGGGGCGGGGGTATTGCCAGCCGCTGCGGCAGCGTCACGTTCACTCTTCAGGACGATCTCGTTGGCGGCGATTTCGTCATAGATGCCGAGGAGATATTCATCGGGTAAATCAGCATTGTCGTTAATACCGCGGTTGTTCTTGATAAATTCCTCCTTGCTCATGCGTTTGGCGATCTTGACGCTATGCAAATCAGTGTTGAGCAAGATGACTGAATAGGCCAGCACGTATGCAGTGTCTGCATTGGCAAAGGCATTTGGGTTTCCGAGAACGTAACGTTCCGCAAATTTCAGCATGAATCGATCGATCTTCTGAGCTTCACCGGGCAGGCGGAAGGACTGGAGGAATTGGCGCAAAGAATCAACAAATCTTCTCTTCGCAAACTCCATGGTATCGACAAATGCGTGCATGATGTCAATGTTCTTTTGGTCACCTTCACCCAGGTACTCGCCGATTTGGGCTTTATCAAGCTTATCTTCCTTTATCAAAAACTCGGCAATGTCCTTCGGGCTGTCGCTTGGGATGAAGCCATCACGCAGAAGCATCTGGATACCCTTCTTCGGCTTGAAATTAAATTGGTTGATTCCTTTCATCAGCGCCGTCTTCCTTGCTTTTTCCTTCTCCAATTGATCCGGGTCATCCTCCAATATAGGGGTTGATGGTGGTAGAGGAGTTTCGACACGAGAGATGCTGTCATTGATACTTGGATCAATTGACGGTCGAAGATCGAGAGAAGCCTTGGGATCGTGGTTTTCAGAGCGTGGAGGCTCTGGGTCACCTCGGATGGGTGCTGACCAGTTCACCATGGATCGTAAAGTCTCAACTAAAGCTTCGATAGATAGGCGCTTGATTGCATACTCTTTAGGATAGTCAGGTTCGGCTTCCTGATGAGGAGCAATATGAGCAACGGTCAGAGGGGGCGGGAGTGTTGCCTTGAGCTGCCACTCGCTCGCAGGCGTTGTCTTCAGTCGCATCTCTTCATAGACTTGTTCGTTGATTGTAGTAATAGTAAGCGGAGTTGTGGAGAACTTTGATAGGTCTTCGATGATAGTTTGGTAAATATTATCAACTGTCTGGTCACAGTCGTAATTAAGGTAAATTTCAACAAGCGCCTTAGGATCAGCGCATAATCTGTTCAGAATTGTAACAAACTGCAACTTTTGAGAAAGAGGCGCAGTCCTTCGCGCAAGCAGTGCTAGGTAGATTTCATTCAAAAATACCTCGATCTCTTTCTGTCATGCTTGTAAGCTATCTCATCTTTAATGTGCATATGTCAGTCTTACCTTGAAGTCGGCGCGCATATATTTGATCATCAGCCAGAAGATCTCGCTGCTAACATTGAATATTCGGTCCACAGAGCTAGCACCGTTGCGCGTTATACTTAGACAAAGATAGAACTTGATAGCCTGAAGAAAACTCGTTGGCTCGCCGCTTTTTGAATTCTTGATAGTACAAAAGGGAGATGTGAAAACTGCAATGTTGTTGTTAAGAAGGGTGTGAATGAGGTGAAGTGAAATGAGTTTGGAGCGCATTGGCTGGCCACGGACGTCGTAAAGCTGGTCGGGTGGCAGAACCTTGGTTGACAGGTTGCAAAAGGACCGAAAGACGAGGTAAGCATCACGGATGTAGACCTCGTCCTCAGCGTCCAACACTTCGCCATCCTCCGTAGGTGAAGACTCCTGGCCAGCGTGGTCAGAGACCGGGGTGCCTGTTTCCTTGCGCTCGGGCTGAAGTCTCGTTACCATGGTAGGACCGTCGCCTAGGTTCGAGTCGTCAAAACTCTTGCGATGCTCGAGATCTTTCAATGTAAGCTTGGCACCACTCTCGGGAGGCTCGGCCGATGCATTCACAGCTTCGGAGTGCTCAGCTGGGGATTCGTCGCGGTCGTTATGGTCATTGGCACCGTTGGGGGTATCGGCCTGGTCGAACGTGGCATTGCTGGCTCCATGCTTGAGATGCTCCAGGTTCAGGCGAGCCTCCTTCATATGTAATCTCGTCTTGACTCGTTCAAAAACGGTACCGACCATCTGGGTCAAGGTCCCCTGAGCAACCTGCTGGTTGGCCGTGCTCCGCGACAACAAAAAGACATTATACACTTGGCGGACGGCCTTGAGGAGACCAGCGCCATGAACGACGATTTTGTCATTGAGAACGGCGGCAAGTAAGGACTTGACGATCTGAAGCTGGATCTCAACCGCAGTCGTTTCGCCTTGGAAGCAATTACATATCGTATCAATCGCTCGCTCGATCAGGGGAGGGACAGGTTCGGCACCCTCCTCGGTTCCCTCGGGGGGGTTACTTGGAACGGAAAAGTACGAATATGAGATGAGCTTGCCGATGCAATCGAGTGCGGTCGTAGTAAGCTGGACATTTGTGGATCGTGAAGCTAGCTGTAGAGGAGCGAAAACGATCTCGGGATCAGGAAGCTGGTCCTGTTCTTTGATGGCGTCAAGTGCTTTGGTAGTAGAGTCGGCCAGTTGCTTGTTGCGCTGAGCATCCTTGGACGAGGCAATGGCCTCAAGTGAGGACACTACAAATTTGAGGGAGCTCATGGGGGAGCGCAAAAAGGGCCAGTGGCCATTCGCTTAGGGTGCAGAGAGTCGAGAAGATTGACGTCGAAGGGGAGAGGTTGTAAAGTTGATGTCGCTCCCAAGACAATTAAAGAAAGGAGACGTGGGCGCTGCGGGAGAGGGAGCTAAGTTCATGTGCCTCCAACGTAATGGAACCTTTAAAGTCTCAGCGCAGCCCAAAGATTGAACTGTATGACAAAGTTCAATACGGCTGTGGGTATACAGATTGGACAGAAGCCAACAAAAATGATGGGAGAAGAGAAAAATAGCCCGTGTCTTGGTGTTGTTGTCAGCTTCTGACCCTTCTCAAAGCTATTACACTGTAACAAGTACAGTACCAGGGGTACGAAGTCAAAGTGGACAGCGTTTCCAGAGGCTCCGCTTCCCGAAAATGAGCTCTAACTACGGGACCGCTAGCCCAGGGAAGGCCTCGTAAGCTGCCCGCCAATTAGCGGCCAAGAATGGATGTAGTGTCTTCTCAGACAGGTACCAGTACAACTCTCTTGAGTCCCGTCATTTCAATAGCCACGTGTGGCTGAGTGAATGCCTAATTACCTTGGTGCCCTTAGCCTGCAGGAAAAAGATTCATGGAGACATTTGTAGAACTATTTTGCTGTGTTGCCTAAGTTAGATCTATCTGGAGATATCGGGAGGACTTATTTAAATGAACAATCATAGAGCTTCTCTCGCAAAAGACTAATTCAATTACAATTTTTATTTCTGTTCAAGGCGTATACCAACAGTCGATTACAGCTCACTCAAAGTCTGCAGGTATATGAGCCAACCTTATGAGAGACATTCCTTAACGAGCAAGAAAACTTCGGCATCTAACATGGGTGCCAAAAATAAGCATTCCAAAGACCTGCCAGTGGCTATCAAATTTGCTTAAGTCTATCTTGAGTTTACATAAGCTTTTTTGTCAACCAAGTTTTCTTGCCTCCCCTAGACCTAACTCTGAGAAGTCTCCGAATAAGTTGCAAGTCAGCAAAATGGAACAGAAACTGCTCGATTCGGCAAAAAGGCACTTGACTTTGCTCGACACTACCATACATGAAGTCAAGCAGTTCATCCAAGCTCTGCAACTGAAATCTAGATCTACATCTGGCTTACCAACTTTCTTACGGACATTGGAACGGGAAAACGCAACATTATCCAACCTTGTCACTGAATTATCAGTCTCAAGTACAAGTCTTGATGATTTGCAACTCACAAAGCGAGAACAGAAGCTTGATGCAAGTGCAACTACAACGACGCAGGGGATCGCCCAGTGGAACCGTCTTAAGAAAAGCCATAGCTTCGTTGCTATAAATCAGTCCTTTCAGGGCTCGTCAAAGGATTTGCGAAAACGGGAGATCCAGAAACGACAGGTCTCAGGGCAGGAGAAACACAACCTGCACAGACTCCTAAAAGAACAAGCTCGCGTTGAGGTCGATGTGGTTCAAGAAGGACGAGAATGGATTGCTGCTAAAGCCATCTCTCGCGATAGACTCGCTCGCCAGTTGAACGATAGCGGCTGGGGATGGGGTGACCATGAACTCGGTGATGAAGTCGACCGGGATGAGTGGGAGGATACCCCTTTGGCAAAATACGTACAACGGCTGGTAAATGCTGCAAGAATGAATCGTCATGAATACAGATTCCCTCAGATACGTCTGGTTCTGACTGGTCTTAGTCGAGGTGAAAGGGAGCTTGACATAGTCCTTGATCAACTAGAACACATTGATCCACTGGTCGAAGTCATCATTGAAGATCAGGATAGCGACTTTGCCGCAGCATCACCTCCTCCGCTTGACGAAGCTATTGACAATCTGGTTGGCAATGAGCTTGCATCACTCACATCCACCCTCAACCTGGATCACACCATCCTCATCGATCTTATTTCCGACTTGACTCATCTCAGGCTTGAACCCCAACCGTGGCAGTCGCGTACGACGCGTGCCCAGATAGACGAAGAGAACGCTCATGAAGGGGGTCTTATGTCTTGTGTGTTGTACCCAGTGTTAGCAGGCCGCAAGCTCGTATGTACCCGTGAAGCAGCGGATCATTTTCACGATGTGCTACGAACTGTTGGCACCGAGACTGAGCGTGAGCGAGGGAGGTTATTGGTTCCCTGGGGTGACGATGTGAAACAAACATCATCGGACCTCACGCGGCAGCGTTTTCAGCAACTTACCATTTACCCCTTACCACCTGATATTCAGATACCTGTTTCTGTAATCGACGAAGCATGGGATATGCAAGCCATTGATTGTGGTATTTCCAACGGGAGCCTTCCTCAGGTCGCCCATGACGTGGCTTTGAGTAGCGGCTTCAAGAGCTCCAAGCTGTCTATCTTCATGTACGGGTGGGCGGCTGGGCTGACTACTGTTACGAGCAACAAGGAAGTCCGAGGGCAAATCCGAACTTGGGTGGAGGCGCATCGCAAAAGTGATGAAGAAACTGGGCCCAAAATATTTCGATTAGAAGTGACGAGGAACTTATTAGCCAAAGCTGCAAAGCCCAGAGAGGGATGGCAAGAGAAGGATGAGGCTGATGGTGATGATGATGAATCATGATGCGTGGACTTTGCGTATCCTATACAGAAATGTTCAAAACGTACTTAGACAGGTAGACTAACACATCAACTCGTGCGAATGGATATCCAAATCTTGATTGATAAGATAAGTCCGATGCTGTGCTCCGTAGTCATTGCACTAAAAAGTTGACGTCTTAAATCCTCAATGTCCACGTATGTCCGAGCATTATATAGTAATCGGACCAACCCTCAACCGAATCTTACTCTGACAGTCTAGAATCATTTAAGATTTACACTAATAATCAGCAGGAATCGCCTGCTTCTGCATCAGCAACTGCTGGGGATCTTTGCCATTTCCCTATAGGGTTAGCTTACATCACTGTCACTTATAGGATCTCGGTCTTTTGGCTCGGCCTTTTGCATCTCCACCGAATGATACTGCCCATATCCCCAGCCATTGTATCACAGACATATACTTCAAATTACAGCTTTTCTCCAGACTGTTCGCATTGTTCAATTCGCCGTGTCTCGCTGTTTTTTGTTTCTTGGCCGAGTTCTTTGAGCTCGATCCATCAAGTATGCCCGGCAATTCACCCCCAATCACACTCTCAACCCCCAGCTTCTTCTTTAATAGTCCGCTGGATGTAAGTCAGGAGACCCTTACAGAAGCGACAGATCTGCAGGACACTTCCTTCGATCTACCGGCCGAGACAGAAACTGCCGGTGGTGGAACCGTGTCTTCGGCCGCCAAGACGGAGAAGAAGCGGCGCCGGCCGGCCCTCTCGTGTGAGCAATGCCGGCGCCGCAAGATTCGATGTGATCGTAGTCTACCTTGTGTGAACTGCGTCAAATCTAAGATATCACCTTGCACTTATGCACCAACTCACATACCAGCTTCACGTGTCAAAAAGGGAACAGGTCATGCTGGTGCTTCAGACTCAAACTCCCAGGTGCCGGCCAGGTCAGCCCCAGCCATCGGGTCTACCCAGAGACAGTCTCCATCAAACTCATCTGCAAGACAAAAATCTTCTAGCATACCGAGCTCAACAGTAGGATCCAACTCAGAAGCCTCAACAGTTGATGCCCTGGCTGCGAGGGTCAAGGAGCTGGAGCAGAAGCTAGCCGAGTCTTGTTACATCACACGACCAGCAGAAGACAAGTTCATACAGCCCGACGACCAAGAAGCGGAGTCGGCTCCTATGAAGGGGACTGTCTCTAAGACGAGATTCTTTGGTCAAAGTCACTGGATGAATGGCATTCATATGGTCAGTAGTCCATTTCACGTAACTGAATCTTCCTAACCAGATCTTATAGTTTCCCGGTGTTTTTGATATGCTCAAAGAGGCAGAGACTCGCAGGAATCAACATCACGGTGGTTTTGTCAAATGCAAAGCTCTGGGTCGTACCATCAAAGCAAATCGCTCCAAAGCTGTGTCGACTGACAAGTTGGGCGAAAATATACCTGAGCGTGGCCTTGCTGATCAGCTTGTTAATGCCTATTTTGACACCTTCGAGGGTGTGCTTCGGATTCTCCATCGTCCAACCTTCATGTCCGAGTATGAGCGCTACTGGCAGAATCCTGAAGCCTCCAGTCAGGTTTTCCTGATGCAGCTTCAGTTGTGCATGGCTATAGGAGCAACTCTACACGATGATGTCTTCAGCTTGCGTGCGACTTCCATGCATTGGATCCATGAGGCTCAAATCTGGCTCATGATGCCACCTGAGAAGAGCAGAATGACTATCGCTGGTATTCAGATCATGTGTATGCTGGTCATCGCCAAAGCGTGTTGTGCGGTTGGCCAGGACCTTACTTGGGTTTCGGCAGGGAGTCTAGTCAGACAGGCTATGTACATGGGATTGCATCGGGACCCAAGGCATCTTGGTAACATGTCCGTTTACCGTTCCGAAATCCGTCGCCGCCTCTGGGCAACCATCCTCGAGCTTAATCTACAATGCTCCTACGATGCTGGAGGCCCCCCTCTTCTCTCCTCGAAACACTACGATACACGCCCCCCGGCAAATTTGAACGATGATCAACTCACAGACGAGCCAGACTCAGATAGAAAACCAACTGGTGATCCCGAGACTCTGACTGATATGTCAGTCCAGCTCACGCTTCAAAAGTCCTTTGCCCTCCGCCTTATCATTATCAAGCACGTCAACGAATTTAGATCCAAGGAGTCATACGCCGAGACACTCCGGCTGAACTCCGAACTCACAAAGGCATGCCGCACATTAACAGAGACACTCGCTGCTCTATCGGAAGCCCAGAGGCACCAGCCGCGAACAATCTTTACCCACTTCCACAGTTCTCTTGTTCAAATGTTCACATACCGTTGCTTCCTTTCTCTTCATCAACCCATGGTCGCCCGCTCCGCCCTTGATCCAACCTACTACTACTCTCGTAAAGTATCCCTCGACTCGTCTCTGAAGCTTGCGCAGATCACTGGCCTATCGACACCTCGCTACGGTACCTCTTGTCCGGGAGGTTCCCTGGACCCCGTAGTCAGCTTCAACCGCCTCATCACAAACGGAGCGGGCGTGTTCCGTGTGATTCCAACTCAAACGCTTTTCTCTGTAGCACTCGAGTTTATCAAGAAGTCAGAGGAGCAGAATGATAGCCTCGGCGGCGGCCCTGTCATGAACCTCTTTGAACTTCGCGCCGTTCTCCAAAGTGCGGAGACTTGGTTTGAGAGACGGATACGTGCTGGAGAGACAGGCGTAAAAGGATATTGCTTTGTTGTTGCGTCTCTCGCCCTCGCCGAGGCCCTTGAAATGGGGCTACCGCAGGAAGACATCGATCAAGTAGTCGTTGATACAGGAGCAAGCATGAGTATAAAAGCCTACGACTTGCTAAAAGAAGTCGCCGAGAGAGAAGGTTTATCGCTTGATGAGCCTGAAAACGAAGAGGCTATACACATCGATGTGCCAGCAATTGATAGCGATGCCATGCAGGGTATTATGGAGATGCCCTTTGACTGGATGGTAATGGGTGGTGATCTTGGTCTAGATGGAATGGGAGCGTTCAACTGGGCTCGAGGTGGCATGGGTATGCCTCAGCAGTTTGACTCCGTCGATCCATCAGTTGTATCGCAATTTTGAAGCTGACGTTATGGGATCTGTAATGACTTGATGTTGAAGGAAAATCTCACCTTATGTATTAATGTACCTGGGCACTTGACATAGCCGCCTCTTCTCTACTAAGTTTCTTGTCTTCTGGCCATTAAAATGCCCCAGAGCCTCGCCACTTTCCATGCGGATCCTAGCAGATTATTACAACATCTTGTCGGCTGGAACTTGGTCCAAGATGACCCATCTCAGCAATTGCTTCGTACAGATCAAGCTATTGGTCGCATGAGGGGAGAATCGTATATTCAAAATTTGTCGTGATATATGCAGTGTAGGCACAGTTTAAGTAGTCATATCCGGCAGTCGTAAAGCAGGCAATAGAAGGAAACATATAATGAGGGCATATGCAATAGATTCTTTGTCCAAAACACCCCCCAAGTTCGAAAAGATATAACATTATTAATCAATGGTCATTGTACACGGGCTTTTCCGGCCTCGTAAATCTTCCACGAATGCTGCGGCGTGATCAGACGAAGAAGCTCTGTGGGTGTCCTCATAGATGCTCATCGTCGTCGTGATTCACCCATCCTTACCCAGGAATGCTCTCATGGGTGTCCCCACGATATCCCAAGTAAACTCCTTGCTGCATCTCCATCCCTCAGAGATCATCTCCTCCTGTTCTATAAAAAAGTCATTCCTCGCTGGCCCGCCCTTTCATCGTTCCCAGCATAATTCGGTTTTCAGGGGCCACTTGACGCTCTACCCCTAATTTACAGAAGGAGCTCAAGAGGGTTCTCAAGAACCTGCTTGAGCTCCTTGAGCCACTCAGCACCGACAGCACCGTCAACAACCTTGTGGTCGAAGCTGGCAGTAAGGGTGATTTGGTCGTCGAACTCAACACCAGCCTCGTTCTCGGCGGGGATGGCAACCTTCTTGGTGGTACCAACAGCGAGGATGGCAGCCTGGGGAGGGTTGATGACAGCAGTAAAGTGGTCAACAGCAGGGTTCATGCCCATGTTGGAGATAGAGATGGTACCACCCTGGTACTCCTCAGGCTTGAGCTTGCCATCACGAGCCTTCTTGGCGAGAGACTTGACCTGGCTAGAGATGGCCTCGAGGCCACGGCCCTCAACACCGGTGACAATAGGGGTGATGAGACCAGTGGGTGTGGAAACGGCAACAGAGACGTCGACGTTGTTGAACTGGCGGATGTTACCGTCGCGCCAGCTGGAGTTGACCTGGGGAACCTTGCGGCTGGCGACAGCGATAGCCTTGATGAGGAAATCGTTGACGGAGAGCTTGTACTTGCCATCGGCAGAGCTGTTCAGAGCCTGGCGGAGCTTGAGGAGCTTGCTGACGGAGATGGAGCTGGTGACGTAGAAGTGCGGGTTGGTCTGGGTGGACTCGACCAGACGGTTGGCAATGGTCTTGCGCATGCCGCTGATGGGGATGTCCTCGTAGGTAGCGCTGGGGGCGCTGCTGGCGGCGGGGCTGCTGCTGGCCTTCTTGACATCCTCCTCGGTGATCTGACCGTTCTTACCAGTACCCTTGAGGCCATCGATGCTAATGCCCTTCTCACGGGCAAGTCGCTTGGCGGAAGCGGAGATGTTGGGGAGACGGTCGAGAGCAGTCTGGAGACGGCCCTGAGACTGGTATTGTTGAGGCTCAGGAGTAGGCTCGGGGGCGGAAGCGGACTCAGACTTGGACTCGGACTTCTCCTCCTTCTTGGGGGCAGCGGGCTTAGCGGCGTCACCACCAGCGTCCTCAATGGAGAACTTCTCGAAGGCGGAGATATCGGTACCCTCCTCAACTAGGACGGCAATAGGCTATATCAAAGAATTGCATGTTAGTGACATGATTTAACAGCAGTGAGTGATATTGAGCGTTGGAGGCAGATACCCCGAGGACCGAGAGGTGACCTGAGTGGTTTCAAAAAAGTGAGGAACTTACGCTTCCAACGGGAATATCCTTCTCACCAGCATCCTTGAGGATCTTGGCAATGACACCCTCCTCCTGGAACTCAAAGTCCATCTGGGCCTTGTCGGTCTCAATCTCTACCAGGACATCACCAGGGGTGATAGAATCGCCGGGCTTCTTCTGCCAAGCGCCAATGTTACCAGCCTGCATGGTGGGCGACAGAGCGGGCATCTTGATGACCTGGTGCTCGGGGAACGAGGCATAGTGTCGCACAACGTGGGCAGCGAAGCCGGTTCGCAGGGCGCTGTGGGTAGGGGCGAGAACGCGCCTTCGGAGAGCGGCGCTGAGCATTGTGGGAGGTATTAAGATCTTTCTGAAGAACAGAGATGTTAGTCGGTGATGGGCATGGGGGGGGAGCGCGAATATGAACATGGCTGAGCCACTTTTGGGGATTTTGGGGGCTCTGAGAAAAGGACTCACCGGCCGGAAGGGCAATTGAAAGCAAAAGTATCGAGATGCGTGACTTACGGTCACGAACAGAAACTCGAGGAGAGGAGCGAAGAGATCAAGGACGGAGAGTGATGCAGCTCTGGCGTGAGAAGGAGAGGGAGAGAAAGAGTCGGGATCGGAGGAAATTCTTGGGGTTGGATAGACGTGGAGTTTTTTGCATGTTGAGCTCCGAAGAGTGAGGTACTTTGAAGCTTTGGCGTGGGCTAAACCATTTTGGGACTCAAAGTGGCTGCAGGGGCCTTGAAGAGAACCCAGCGTTGGTGGTTCTCAAGTTCCGATGCGACCGTTGAGAGGACAACATTTGGGCAGATTCAGGGCATTTGGGATCATTTCTCAAAGATTATAGGGGATTGATGCACTGTAAGCCACTGAGCTTTAGCCCTCATACACGGGACTGGGATGACCCGCCAAATTGGAAGTATTGGAGCTCGCAACAAAAAAAAAAAAAAGGGACGTGGAGGCATCATGGTACCTTGGGTTCGGGGGATCATTACGCGATATGAGCGAAGTCCGGGCGAACAAGAATAGCGAACAACGCATGTGTAAGTCACTGAGAGTTATCAATGTTGTAGCTGATGCATTCTTTTGCCAATTGCACTCTATTACCCCGCCCAAATCCCCCAGCTTGACCGACATGTTTAAACCTCAGTACTTCCTGATGTTTATGTTGAGACAATTATCAAGGCCCTGCTGAAGTATCTTATCTCGCACTCCGGAGTTGCTGAATTTTCTTCGGGCAAATTGTCCCATCCTGACTTCGGGACAGATCGGCCCGGATCATGGTGGGGGGTTCAATTGGTCGACTTTTACCTAAGTTTTTGTATGTCCACGGAAATAAACACTCCGGAGAAGACCCTTGACGGCTTCAACTACCAGATGCAAACCCTTCCTCCATATGGAGAAGAAGCATCGTTAATAAAGTTGCGGGGTGTCGTGACATGAAACCCGTGATGCTATATGGGCCCATTCGTGGGCAGACGTTTCTGAGCAGCAATAACTTACTGTCCTGAGCAGACCACGATCGGTCACTGTGCAAGTAGTCGATGGTTATCAAAGATTCAGTGTCAACTCATGATCATTAAAGGAAGAAATCTAAATTATCATCATTACATACATCTAACATGCGAGGTATCAAATCATGTTTATACTTTTCCACGCTCTCGTAGGCCATTACAATCTCAACTTCCACCCGCCCACCATACTTTCACCATCTCTTTAGGTACGCTCAATGCCGATGAGATGGATCTCTTTCTATTCGGTCCATTGCCCCCCGAGGAGCCCTTCGAATCCTTTGAGCCCTTAGAACTCTTCGATTTTGAATTGTTTGTGTGTCCTTTAGTGACCAGCACCGATTTCCTTTGGGTACCGTCTTCCCCAAGCAATCCTGTTCCTTGACGAACCACCCCGACCCTCTCTTTCACCGGCTTTGGTGGTGGTTTTGGAGGAGGCAATGGTCTCATTTCCACCTCCTCTGGTATATACTCCTTGGGGACGATTGCACGGATTCCAAAGTTGCCTTCTTCTTTCTTTGCCCGGCCATCACGTCCTCTACCTCGTCCTTTACGGTCGAACCCAAGCTGGAATCGTTGCGGGGTATCTCGCTCGGTAAAAATGGCTTCAAGCTCACTGTCTGGCTGCCATTGTGCGGCTCGGGGAAGTGATTTGAAAAGATTGCCATCAACGAGAAGTGCTGTAACAGATGCAATGGTTGTTGGCGAACGGGGAAGCCTAATCCGCTTCCAATAGATCCATGAAATGATATGAAGAAGCATCAAGGCGCCCACGATACCCTGTAGAATTCGTGAGGCGATCGCATCCTGTCGAAGGCGAACGCTCTCTGTAACTTGACTACCGCTGATAACTGGGACGGCTTGAGAAACCGGCTCATCAGGATCGATGCCGCTGACAATATTTGTCCCATCTGAGACTGGGAATGTTCCTCTTGAAGACAAGCGCCGTCGACTCTTGAAGTTCAATGACTGTGCCCTGATGATTCCGTGCTGAGATAAGATAGCAGACTGGACTTCGCTTGCGGCACTGGGAGTTGAGCTACCAAATGTACTGTCTGGTACGGCGAACTGAGATGCGTTCAACATTGCAAAAAAGGTGTCTAGGAGACCATCTGAGGTTACGTTGATGAGCTTCGAGTAATCGAGCTCTGGAATGGCGACAGTCGTATCCTGGGCGGTGTTTTCGACCGGAATAGGAGGGTGGTCCGGATAGAGGCGTAGATCGTCGGGCCCGTGGAAGAGAGCATCGACATCAACTGCTTCAATGGATTCGTTACAGGCAAGGGCATTGATGCTGCCCACTGACATGTCACTACTGCCCACATCGACTAGCTCTCCCCATATGTATAGCCAATCTGAACAATGTGGCGATGACGTTGTCTTTCTCAAACCGACACCGAAAAGTGTGTCTCTACTCAGGCTTCTGCCATTAGCAGGAAATGAAGTCGTTGTCGTCCCAATAATTGCGTTGCTACCATTGCGCTCTCCAGTTCCTCGGCAGGTCTCGCCTTCGAGATCGACACGAAGTGGATTGACTATCCTATTGTCAAGTTTGTACTCGAGGGTGAGATTGGTGGAAATCTCGTCGGACTGGTATAGTCGGCATAACATGTTTGGGCGGATTGCCGTAAGTCGTGCACTGAACGTGAGATCATTCCCCTCGACCGCTTCGGCTAGCGACATATTCGGTACGTTGAGATTCGCATAGGTGAAAGGGGGGTATGGTGCGTTGCCGGCCAGTATCAGCGATGCCATGATGGTATCGTTAGTACAGTCAGTACAGATAGGATCGTCGTTGGAGGATGCTAGACTGTTGGCGAAGAAATCCTCGGCACGTAAAGCAATGCTGGTGTTCTGCCCTACTGGCATCGGCTCAAACAGAGGAGCAGTTGCGACTACCATGAGAAGCGCAACAAAACCACCAGAGATGGCGGCCAGGGCAGCAATATCACGGATCTTCAGGGCCCTTGACCACGCAACATGCCTCAATGCATTCACAAGATTGAGTCCGACCGTTTCCTCAAACTCGCCTCGGCGTGACAGATGCGAAAACGGCGAGAGGAGTCTTGTCCACCATTCCAAAGAAAGCATATACATTGCCACCAGGAGAAGCACCAAGGCTGGTACTACAGTCCATGCGATGTACGCTCCATCGTCCTTCATCGTTCTTAGCCCATCATTTCTCTGCGACACTCGTAGGGAGATCTCGAATCCTATTATGATGCAAGCGAGAACAAGGATGTAGATTAACCGAATCAGCCCATGCAATGTAACGGGCTGTCTCCAGCCGGAGGAATCGAAACGGCGTGGTAAAACGTTCGCAGGAGGTGCGTTGCCTCCAAAGATATGGTAATAGCCCAAGTTGGGATTCTCCAACTTTTCGTGTCCCTCAGCTCCGCTCAGGTACGTCGAACCATCAAGTCTTGCTCTCAAAGCCTTGTTGGGTGCAGCTCCCATGCCTTTCAGACATTCTACCAGCGGGTGGCTATGTGCCACAACTGAAGCCATTCCAACGATGGTGCTGGGATCTCGTGGGAGGAAGCCTTTCCTAGGAACGAGGAACATTGTCGATACTACCAGAACGAAGCAGATAGCCAGAAATGCAGTTATGATGTATGCTGGCACCGTTCTTACAACAATACGGCGCTCAATGTAGCTTGCAATAGCTGTGGATGTGCTTGTCGATGGCTCCATCATGGCATATCGAGCAATGAGGGCCGAATACTGCGTGAAGAAATTCTCGGAAAGTCTTCTCAAAGTATCGTTGTCCGTTAAAGACGCCAGACTAGGCAAATCTCCTCCATCCCTTGAACTCAACACGATGGCAGCCGACATAGCTTCGTCAATATCAAGAATGGCTTCTCGACTATACGATGAGTTCGTGGACGCTGCCAACAACTTCAGTCTTGTTGCTTGGTCGGATTCAAAGGTATCAAACATAGCTCGAGCGACGGTCCATGCTGGCACTTGACTGAGTGTGGTGTTTGTCGCCTGTTGAGCGGGTATAACGGAGAGGACGGCCTCGGGCGTCTTAGAAACCTTGATTCTGGTGATGATGTAATTAGGCTTACACAGAAATGCAGCAGATGACGATATTGTGCCATTTAGACGATTATTCGGTGTCCTTGACTGGCGCTTGAGCTGATCGATATCCACATCCAGAACACCAGCCATAACGGCTATTCGCTGATCATCGTCCTTCGCAGAATTTCCACATCGGGCTGGTTGAAGCGCAATAACCATTCTTGAAAGGTCTTCGTTACTCGTGTTGGTGAGTTTCGTGCTTGTGATCGTTTGGTTTGAGGAACATTTTGCATCCGATAGGGTCATGTTCAACAGCATAGCATTCCCATTTTGTAGTCGCATTGAGTTCAAAGTCAACTCGGCTTCTTCGCAGTCCATGCCACCGATAAAACCGTCCACACCTGCTGTGATCTGTTTCAGTTCGGGGATATCGCCTATAAATGGCGTGTAAGCTGCTCGAGATGTAACTCCGTTTGGAAAAGTGATATTGTCAACTGCAAGAGCTGCAAGAGTGAAATACGGCAAAGATCCAACGTTTTCCAACCCTGAAATGCTGTTGGCGAATTCGGATTGAATTGTTGTAGCGATCTTGTGGTTGGCAACCGTGGTGACTTTGGGTGTGGTGAAAGCCACAGAGAAAATGACTATTATTTTGAAGATTATGCCAGCAATGACTGGAATCGTTACTAGCCAGTCCTTGTTTTTGATTGATTTGAAGATGGCCACCGGTTCAGAAAGAGAAACATAATCCAGTAAGAGAGACTTGTTAGCTTCAACCTGTGTGTTCAACATACGGATCCACGGCATGGAAGCAGAAGCCTGGAACTCAACTCTGTACCAGAAAGCAGCAACGAGAATAAATATTATAGTTGTTCCATATTGCCACAAATATCTTGAAAGGTCGTCGGACTCGTGGAGACCTCCATTGTGTTCAGATAACTGAAGTGCCACTTGCACCCCTGCTATCAAAGCAACAAACACAACAGCATATATGGCCAACATTCGTCGATGCAGAAAGACTGGGCGCCATGGTAATTCGATTTGAGTAGGTTCGGATGGCGAAAGGCGCGGTGAATCAGGGAAAGCCTGGCTCATCCGCGATTTGATGCTTCCCAGAAAAGGCCATCGTATTCCGCTGCTTCTTGATGGTGAAGGATTGTTACTCGGATCAAAAGGAGCAGCAGAGCTGGCCAATCTTTCGGAATCGAAGAACGAAGCGACGTTTCCGTGCTGGGAGCCTGAGAAAGCTGACCCAAGTCGGTGCGAGTCTGATCTTCCCAAGCCACTCGAAGATCCAGGTTCTGAAGAATTCTCGACTCCATGGACGGCGCGGATATGTCGATGGTACGAGTCAACGGGCTGACGTATCATTGGACGAGGAAGCTTTGTACTTTGTTCCGCTTGAGATTCCATCGTCGATAGAAATTGTGTGATTATCTAGAGTGTTCAGTATTGTGCATGGTCGGTTCATTATCGTATTTGGCAGCAAAACCATGATGCTGAAGAATATGCTACCGTGGAGTTTCCCAGGATTCTATATCGCCATGTTGAGAGAGCAGTCGTAGCAGAATAAGTCGTAAAACAAGTTCTCGTGAAATGGAATTGAAGCAGATGTGACGTGATGAAACGTATCAGAAGTGGAAAAGAAAGACAGGGAGTGACGAAGACAAAAGACTGAATGCAGCCAAGGCCAGGACTGGAAAACAATTGGAAGAAACTTTTCAACGAAAGACGTAAGGTAGGTAAGCAAGAAGCAAAAACAGACAGAAGCCAGTGAGAAAGTGACGAAGGGGAAGAAGAGAAGAGAAGAGACAAATCACATTGGAAGATTGATATCAAGGCCTTCCTTGTTCGCATAAGTCAACTACTCTATACATAATGCTACTAGCCAGCAGAATACATAGAAGACCTAGAATAGGGAGGACCCAAGCCAAGGCAACAGAGAGCTAATGCCCTACTATAAGACAGTTTTACAAGGCCAAGCAGGCGAGCACTTGCATGTCTGCAGTTCCCCGTCCCATGTCTTGGTCGGAGGAGCCTCAAAATGTCATCGCTTCTCCGTGTCATAAGGAGACGGTAGCCCACAAGAGGATAAGCCGAGTCTAGATGAAACAGGCCCAACAGGGGTATTCTCCTTGGGTTCCGAAGACCTGGCAGCACAGCAGAGTAAGTTTCAATTATTGGTCAGGGTATTCGATAGCACTGCAACCCTATGATTTCAATGTTTTCGTCGCTTGCGATGAGGCGTTTAGGACTGCGGTAGA
Organism: Fusarium acutatum; assembly: GCA_012932015.1. Lineage (NCBI taxonomy): Eukaryota > Fungi > Ascomycota > Sordariomycetes > Hypocreales > Nectriaceae > Fusarium > Fusarium acutatum. The sequence continues at coordinate 121,889 of JAADJF010000116.1, read as the reverse complement.
CCGTTCCGCTGCTGTTTCTTAGCAGCCGCAGGTTATGAGCAAGGGTGTTTGCATACGCCGAGAGATGTCTTTCGGGGAGGAGTAGGAGGAGGAGGAGGAGGAGGAGGAGGACACTATTGTCTCGTGAGCATCTGTTAGCTCAGGGCGAATTGCCCAAAAAGACGTTGTGTTCCCCAGATGCAATGAGATGGAGGGGACTTTGCCTGCATAAAGTGAGGATACCCCTGCTATCCATGCGCTTGAACAAATCACTCACAGGCGAAATTATACCCACGACTTGGCGCATTATGGCAATGCTGAAGATTATCACCGGAAAATAAATCCTTGCCCTGTTCAATTAAATAAGCTGCAGATGCCTGTATGTTGGCAAACCAAACATTTTTGACAAGAAACGTTTTCTCGTCAAGTGAGCGGCATTTATTCTGTGGCCCTGGACTTGGACTTGGACTTGGTAAATTAACAGGACGAAAGTGCCCCGTCAGGCTGATGCTGTAATCATCGCGTCGTCAGATGTAATGCTTTGCCTAATAAGCGACAAGGATGAGACAAAACTCGTGTGCTGTCGTCGCCGGCAAAAGTGCGATGTGATTGATGTATTAGGTTGTGTTTTGTTGGTGTTGGAGCATAGCCACACCTGAAAGCACAGTGCAGCAGTCCCTTGAAGCCATTTGGGGAATATGCTTCAACCATCGAGCCAGATACTGTGAATGAGTGAGGACTTTGCCTCAACTGTCAATGCCTGACTCCCGATAATCCGGAAGCTTTCGCAAGAGGTTTCAGATCATTCTCCCCATGACCTGGAATGAAAAAAATCTGAAGCGAAGACTTGCTCAACTCAATCCAAGCGATGTTTCGAATGTCACTAGTGTCGTCTGATTCCACGAAAGAGCTCGGGCTGCCGAGATCTTGATCTTCCAACGGCTCTGGTCTGGGCTGGATCTGGAGCTAAGCTGAGAGACTGCAACTCTGGTGTAGATCAATAACTATTCTATTCTACCTGACAATGATCTTCATTTTTGTATGATCAATACCAAACTTGTATTGGAAGATCCCTTCTTTGGTGACAAAAGCAGTTTTATATAAATTTCGAGGCGCAGCATCAGCAGTCACGAGCTTGAATACCCTGTGCTTTTAATTGTGTTGGGTTGATCCTCTCTGTCTAAGCGGCGGATCTAGCTCCCTCTTATAGCACAAAGTCAACTCAACACTTTGTACCATACACAGCATACAACAATCGTTAAAACGATATACGTATCCAAGTCGATCAAGAAATATCTCGTATACAAACTCGCAATCTATCATGGGCTCATCTTCTTCAAAGTCGGCATACTCAGCCAACAACACAGGTGGAGCATCCGTCGCTGCATATGAATTATCGAGCGCTCTGGCTGATACCCTGAGCGAGATCAACCTGAATGGTTAGTTTTAAGTCTAGCTTGTTAATTGAACACTCAATGACTTTGCCATTAGGTAGCTTGAATGAGCAACTTCGGCAGCTGCTTGAACGTCTAGATCAAGAAGCAGCCAAGTACACTAACTCCAAGGTTAACGATGCCGATTCAATAGAATGGAACCCGTGAGTATTCCCGTTTGTCTTTCAGAAAAGGCATTCTGACTCGATTCTATAGGTCTCGATCTGAAGTCCAGCTTATATCCGCGGCCTGGAAGTGTGCGCGTGGGACTTATGACCTTGAGGGCACCATGGCTGATACCAGTTACTGCACGTTTCGCCGTGATCAAGTAGTCGACAGCTCTTTCGCCGGGACCGTCAAACTCATCACATCAACTGTCATCGAGGCGAAGGCAGGCTCGCCGACGACTGATTCGTTACCGGTTCTAGTGCTAGCAATACGCGGAAGTGCCAGTAAGATGGACCACATTGTTAATGCCAATGCTCAGCCCAAGACAACTGAAAGTTTTATTGTGAGTTGCCTTTCGCCACTTTATTTATGAAGCCATCTTTGTGTCATGTTATTCGCGTCTTCACTCAACTAACAGTCAAAGGGATGCTTAGAGGACCTTAAGGCACATTCTGGCTTTCTGAATAGTGCACGAGCTCTGGAATCGATTGTTACAAATCTAATCAACAAGTACCTAGAGTCTTTTCACGATACGAGTGGGAAGAAACCGCATATTCTTTTCACGGGACATTCCGCCGGCGGAGCTGTATCACAATTGCTGTATCTTCGCCATACGTCTGACCAAAATTTGAGTAAGTTATGGAAACAAGCATGGGATGAGGAACTGGCTAACAAGATACAGACCAGTCTGCGAGATTTTCGTGCGTCACATTTGGTGCACCTCCTTGCTTGACCCAGCACGTTGATCTTGACATATTTCAGCCAAGTAGCGGAACTGTGTGCGTCAACGTTATCAACGAGTTCGATGTAGTCACTCGAGCCGACAAACCATACATCTTATCCCTAGTAGTTATCGCTAGAACAATGCTAGACTTGCCACCAAAGGCAGCCATTTCTGAGCATGAAACAAGCGAGGGGATAGTCAGCGCTGCTTTAGAAACCACTAGAGATGAAAACCGCCGTCTTTCAGACGATTCTGAAGACTTTCCTGTCAAAGAATCGAACTTGTGGCGCTTTCCTCAGCCTTTCTACCACCACGTCGGACCTAGAGTTATTCTGTTGACGCGCTTCGTTGACAATCAAATGAGTCTCAAAGCAGTTGAAATAGGTTTTTCGGAGTTCCAAAAGTTGCTCTTCTGCCGTGTTGCTGTTCATGGCAAGAGATTCTACGAAGAAAGGGTTGGTGCTTTAGAGCAGGGACGTTTCAACAATCGGTCAGCCTGGAAGCCAGGAGATTGTAAAGATAAACAGCTTGATCAAAGATAGTTCTACTGAGCAACCAATGGCCAATTCTGAGAATGCGTCTTGTCCTCTGAACGAACTGGCAACTTAACATGATTTCTCCGTCTTGCAGATTCCACGGCCCGAAAAAATTGGACATCGGCCAATATCTTGTCAGCGAGGGTCTCAGCAAACCCTGAAACTCGCGACTCTCCAAGAAACTCGTCCCCATCAGCAGAATCCTCTACGGCCGACATAATAGCCTGACACTCCCAGCACAAGCAAACCGTATACTCCTCTCCAAAACGGATACGATAGAGAGTCTGGGTCTCATCGTTTCCGACTGCCAATTTTGACTTCTTGATCTTGTCATCGTGGTTAATGAAGCGGCCACAACGTGCTTCCATGGAATTCAGGTACGCTGTTGCTGAGAGTTGACTGGTATGCCAGACGAGGTCAATGTCAAGTGCAGGAACCAGCATCTTGCCAGGGTAGAGTTTGAAAAGTCTCAGATACCTCTCATATCTCTCAACTGCTCGGCGAAGAGTTCCTTGCAGTGCTGGGCTTCGTATCCATAAATGAGCGTTCATCTTTTCAACGAAGACGCGTTGGCGCTCAACGTTGTCGACGAGTTTGCCAATGAAACGAGAAGCATATGGCTTGCCAATATCTTGTGTTTTCATGTTACCTTGTTGGATGATTGATTTGAGAAGAGTGCCTGGAATGACTGCTTCTCCTTCGGGAACTTCCCAGGTCTTTCCAGTGACTACCCACGCATCACGGATGGGGCCTTGCGACGTGATTGAATCGTGCTGCATCGTAATTAGTTTATGTTATGGAGTTGGTGACATTGCCGGGTATAAACGCACAACAAGTTTCCATGGGAAATTGACCCTTGGAAGGTAGTCCCAGTACTGATTTCGGCAGTAGTCCAAAAAGTCTGAAGGGTTGAGAAGGAAAGCATGCCAAATCATCAGTATATCTTGTTGAAAGGTCAGTTACGTGCCAGTCCTGGAAGAAGTCAGATACTCACCCACAGGTGGCAGCCATGAGGAATCAGTCATTGATATTCCAGTCTTCATATCGTTGGCACCGTCTTTCCCTATTGTCGAAGTCAACCAAGCATTGTACTTGTCGGCCCACACCAAAAACCTTTGCGCTGCTTCTCCGAGGTACCACGTCCATTTCTTATCCCGCTTGGCCTCCCACGACGGGTTTCTTAGTGTAACTTCTTCATTAACATGCTTTTTCAAGCCTTTGATATACTTGCGACGATAGATCTTCTTGGTCGGTTCGCCCAAGTTGAACGCCTTGTCGAGTTTCTTTGAATCGAGAATCTTGATGCGCAATGCATGAAAAGCTTCTAGCAATTCTAGATGAACGGCGCATTGCGCTGGAGTGGGCAGATTATCTTTATGGGAGTCATCGAGTTCGCTGAAGATGTCTGGACTCGGGATGATGGGGTTTTCATCCAAGTTGGTGGCTGAAGGATAGTATGTCTTTGATATGTTGTTGTTGAAGTCGCTGCTGGCTTGGTGAAGGGCACCTGTGTTATAACCAATGAGGTGCGACATCTTTCAGTGAGGTTTGGGTATAAAGGCGAAGTGCTTAGGGAATTAAATACAAATGCGCAGGGTCTTCCAAGTTTAAGTGGTTGAGTCTGGGTCACAAAAGAGTAGACGGAGTTTGGTGTTGCCATTCAGTCTTGATATCAGCATCTGAGCTGGTATGCCTTGGTCATACCAAGACGATTAGAGAGCATCAGATGAGTTGAACCGCAGGGCTGAGCCGATCAAGCTGGGCAACAGCACTTATCATTAACAATAGACCCTTGTCGGTACTTTACGCCTCTGCTAGTTTGATGGAGATCTCATGTATCTTCTGAGCGTATCATTTTCAAGCGTCTAATACCTTGGCAAGAGGTAAGTATCTATAGGCAGCCATCAAATCCCTTGTCTATTCTACTCTTAATCTGCCTCACTAACGGAAATGTCTTGCAAGATAGCGGAATTTAGAGGTGGGCTACTGAAGTTCCAGCGACAATCTTGCTGTTTTGGGTGTTGAAACACTCTAGTCGGGCGAGCTGAACTAATTAAACAGGGCCCTTGCTGGGGCGCAGCATCAGACGAGAAGGCAGTCTGTGAGGCTTTCGATGATGAATGTCTCAGAGACCAAGAAATAATGATGATGCCTATTTCTCGTATATCGCCAAAATACCTCATCGTGTGAATAAGAATGATCACATTCGCTCGACAATTACCGGCACATATAGCTTGAATCATCGATAATCGTTCTTCTTCTAAGTCATTCACAATGTCACGGTTAAGGCAAAAGGTTCTCCCTGTGCTCGCAGCATCTTCACTGCCTTCTTCACATATTACTTCTGCGCCTGACATATCATGGACCCGAGTTGGCCCCGGAAAAGACCATGTTCTCTCAGAACTTGAGAGCTTGTACTGGGATGGCGTCAAGGCCGAGCTTGAAAATATCGTTCGCACGCTTAAAGCTTGGCAGCAGCCAGAATTCGCTGAAGTCTCTATTGAAGACGAGGATGATGATCTCATCCATGGCTTTGATACGTTTCTTGACTCAGTCAGTCAGCAATCTCGAGCACATGCCATACGATATGGTAAGTATGAGATCCCCTCCAATAGTGAAATCATGTTAACAGTTCACAGGGAAAATGAAGCAGGAACAGGCTCGGCTCACGAAGAATTGGTCAACTAAAAGCAAGGCATATGGGCGCAAGTTCGCAAGAGATGCTATTATCGATTCCATATCAGATCGAATCACACAACAAGCAAGTGATCAGATCAAGAGTGATGTAAGAGGATCGATTGAAGGTACGTTTTGCAATTCACAAACGTTCAATGGAAGATATACTTACAAGTTCTAGCTGGTATCAAGCTCAAAGGAATGGAGCATAGAGCATGGATCCTCCTCCAAGCTGCTGGTATGTAATAACTTTTGCAAATACTCAAACAACATGACTGATCACACCCTTAGGCTTTCTTGATATAGAGAAATTGATTGAGCATCGTCCACCTCCTGACATGTTCGGATTCTGGAAAAGGCCAGCCATTCCCCAACGTGAGTCTGTTCCCGTCACGAGCCTTTTAACATCACTCATATATAATAGTCGCACTTTCAAAGTTCAATGATGACTTTACTCCAAATTTTGAACCTCTTCGTTGCATGCGAAAGCAATGCAAGAAAGTTGTTCGAGGAAGTATGTTCATTCGCAACGACGATGGCTCCGATCCTGGCATAATCTGCGAAGAATGTTATCGAAGTCATTACTACGGAAAAGACCCATATACAAAGGCTTATAAACACTGTATCCTGTCAGAGACGATCACGCCTGAGATTAGTAGGAAGTTGTGTGCGTGTCAAAGAATCATTGATGCTAGCAACGATGAAAGCTTGTTCCCTATATCCTGGCTAGAAGGACACACTGGCTACGGCAGCAACATCAAGGATAAATGCAAGCTTCTTCAACTCGGTGACGCGGTCGCTGAGGCCAAGTACCTCGGACTGCAGAGCAGTGTAGGGGCAAAGCCTCGGTCTCGGAAAGACATCGAGAAGTCCAATTGGAAGGCAAGAGTAGAGGAGCAGCAAAAAAACAGGTATACCTGGTCCTATGGATATACGTCCTCTACCAAGGGAGATGTTAGTGACTTCGAAGACGAGGAAGAGCCGAAGTCGAAGAATGAATCTGGACCTCGGGGTGGACGGCTCAAGAGGATGAAGACTGTTCAGGAGACCAGTTTGCATGCGAACGATCGTTCGCCTACTTCGACTAGCGTCAGCGTGGCGGAAGAAGCTGCAGAAGACGGAGATATCCCTCTGTTCTTCAGGAAGTACGTTGAGAAGTATCCTTACGGAAATGTTCATATGGCACTCCGTGTTGGCCCTATCGTCATCGAGAACGGAGTCGCACAGTAAGTAATACTTTTCTTCCGGCCACGCAAATAGCAACTCACAGATGATGCAGTACCAAGGGCGGTGCCCTCGTGTCTCTTCGAGAAATGCCCATCTTCCACGAACGATTCCATCTGCAGTCAATGCCTGACAGAGACCTCGCAGTTGGGGGTGGTATGGATCGTCCTGTATGGAAACGCAAACGAAAGGCCACCGACCGCAAGAGATACAAGGCCATCATGAAGCAAGTAGTCGGTGTACCATTCAACGGAGATTATGATTCACATGATCAGGAACTTTCTATCGTTCAGGATCTCTTGGCTGCCTGTAAACAGCCTTTTGACGATCCTGGATTGCCTACCTCTGATCAAATCAAGCTTCTCGACAAATTACTCGAGCCAGCTTTGGATAAACTCAAGAAGCTACTCAGTCCCAGACTAAGGGTATATCTTGGTAGTATTTCAGAGCGGCTTCTGGACCAAGACATTAAGCTGGCTTGGAGTGCAACACATAACAACTGTCAGGCTTTCTGCAGTTCACTCATCGACAAGACACTCTTCCAGCCTCTCGTCAATGGGAAGCCTGGTGACATATCTGCTGATGTGTCCCGTCTCTACACCATGAGCTTTGTCTGCCCAGATGAGGGATACAAGAGACGAGGTGTACGAACCAAGTTTGATGTTCCGTTCGGGCTCACTGAAGAATACCTCCTCCGCTTCCACTTTGGACGTCACGATGAATCAGACATCATCGATACATATCAAGAGTACTGGTATGACTGGGGCGCTTTTGGCAGCACGCTGTACAGATACCAGGACTTGTATCCCTGGGACTGTACAGAGGCTTATGGGAGATATCCTACCAAGTGCGGTGACTGCAACCTTGCCAAGCATGTTTGGGCTTTCCCATTCGACTCATGGTCTATATCCTCGCATCATCTCTCACGCGACCGTCACATGTACGCACCAGCGCTGACTGATGAGGACTTGACAGCTGTTGGCAAAGGTGCTACTGCAAGTTCGTGGATGCGGAACCGACTTACAGTCCTCTCGGCTATGTCTGTTCTTCACCGAGCCGCCACAGCCATGGCTCAGTCGGTCAAGTTCCAAAAGGCCACTGCATGGCTGCACAAAGACCTTACACAGAGCACTCTTGATCCGTCTCTAGCAAGAGTCAAACTGGGTGGTATTCACCGTGCTCAGCCATGCAGTCACTACTACGAAGCTGGAGTTTACAGCCATTTCTTTATTGCTCCCTGGGCAACTCTCACTCGCGCCAAGCAAATCGAGGCGTATGAACTACAGCGAGATGGCCGTGTCGGTCTGCCTGATATGCCAGCTTACCTACGAAAGCGACGTTTCAGCGGGCATGTAGACTTGACGCAGTACAACTACGTTGACTTTGGAGGTACAAACCCGGCACCCGACATCGACATGCTCAACTTAGCGCCCCATCACCATATAGGCATGGATAACGTAGATGGCTGCTACAGCGACTCCCACTTCAGTCCAACGTCCGAGAAGCCATGCCATGTCTGCGCAAGCGGGTGTGGAAGTTCAACACGCAATGCAGCAGACTGTGCAAGTGGGGAGACTATCAGGATGGCCGAGGCGGCTGCTGCTGCTGCTCTCGCTGCAGAGAGTGTTAGTCATTCACATTCAAGTTGTGGAGGGGGTAGTTCTAGCTGTGGTGGTAGTTCGAGTTGTGGAGGGGGCAGCAGTTGTGGTAGTTCTAGTTTTTGAGCGTAAGCGATAATGACTTGTATAGATTTCATGCTATTCCTATGCAACTATATCAGATGTTGAACTTGGTCTATACTTTCTTATCAGTAATCTACCTGTCCTTACATGTAACCCAGTAGATTAGACACTGCCTTCTATACCCTCCACAACTACCAAGCATACATACATACTATAATGGTTCAAATAACTCTCGCATCAGTGAACCGCCACCGACCAAGTGTTAACAAACTCCATTAAAGTTTAACGGCCCCTCATGTAGTCACTGCTAGTTTCTCAAGCACACAACCTCCGATAGGCAATAACATCACCGACTTACAATGGAACGGTGTGCCACAAGTTGACATTTTGCTTCCAGCCGATTGCTTGCACTACTTGTTTGACTGCATGTTCTTGGTAGCCCACTCACTAACCATGAAAACTTCTCTTTGTATATTCTAGTCCCAGTAGCTTAAAAGTTCTCCATGAATCATGTCCAGCGGGCAATCCACCTGTTAGGCTTCCACTTTACGAATCAAGGACTGTTCATTAAGAGTCTTTGGTGTACTTCGCCACTAGTTGAGCAGTTCCCATCACATCGCCACGGCCCGAGTGGTCTCTCGCTGGGCTTGACACATGGCTAGTTGGCTCCACGGCAGGATATCGGTGTGCTTAGCGTTTCTGTCGGTGACTTTTAGACTGCAGAGATTGATTCTTGAGCGATTTATGAATTCTGCGACAAGGTTCTTTACAAAGTATTCTAGTGCTTGGTTTTGAACAGTCGAGACTGGCTGTATGGCTGTTGGGCTACTGCAACGCTACACAACTGCAACTCAACAACTCCTTCATTGACCTTTCTGAGCAAGGTGCATCGAACATCACAAGCTTTTTTGCGATGCACACACTTTAAACACCACCACCTTTTTCAACAACCCTCTGTCTTGACTTATCGTCCCCACCATCTCAAATTCACTCGGTGATACTCACTCCACAGTGCCATTGTGAGTCAAAGAAAGACAAGTATCCGCCAAGAATGTCCACGACAGTAAGGTAGGTGACGAAAACAGGAAAGTCTCACAGCATGTGACATACAAGGCTAAAAGACTTGTCACGATTGTGTCAGCACACTTTCAAAGTCTGTCATCCAATGTAGGGTAGGGCAGGGCTCTGTAGGTGCAGTGAGGACTGTCTCCACCCACGCCACGTTGTGATGTGATCTGCCAGGTACTAGTCAGGGCATGGACTGCTCTGATTGGTTCCAAGATTCAGGTACCGAAAGCCGTTGGGAGGCAAAAGCCCCCAAGAACAAAGTTTATGCCTCAGAACGAGTGAGCGTTGAATCAGCGGTCGCTGCTAAAGAGTAAAGCTTCTTCTAGTTGCTCGTTAGAGGGAGACAAGCGCAGCACGGCACAGCATATAGCTTTGCCTTTGTGGTTGTGAGGTGCGGCCCGATACCGAGGAATGAAGCCTACATTATGGACGGCTTTTGATGATTTTGTGACTCAACCACCACCGTCACAGCTGAGTAATTGTGATCTCGAGGTTACTCAAAGACCCTATAGTCTCAAAAACATATTGAAGCTTATTGCTTGTGCAACCAACCAAAGTAAACAACTTCCGCGTAAGCTAAGCGTTGCGTTGCGTGCATATGCACTGTAAACAAGGACAAAGGCCCACTAAGCCCCTATCTTGAAACAATGGATGGAAGCTGAACCTGCATTAGCAGCATCACCAGAGCTGCTCGTGGGCAGTTCACAGCCTATCGTGAAAAGTCTGATTGTCATGTCTCCATCATAGAGAACATACCAAGAGCTCCAAGAGAACAAAAAAGACGCAACAGGCAGAGATTTTCGATAATTAGAGATGAAAACTGTGTTGATCATGGTGGGTCTCATCCACTGTTGGTCGTTGCATTGGGGGCCATCTTGTTGATCCAAGTTGCGTTTTCTCGAGGGTTTCGATCCTTTCGCTCAGAGGATTCGGCGCCATCGGGACGGATCCAAGATGGATGAATCACTTGGCGAAGAGGATTGACGGAATCTGGGGATTGGCGGGGGATCAACGCAATTAATTAAACTGAAGCAACGACATTCCATCACGATAAATCAAAATCACAGGATGAACATCTGAGCAGGAGAAATGAATATATGTCATAACACTATGAATATATATATGTTAGAAGGTATAATAGATAGATCCCAAAGCCAAGATCCAGGATCACCCTGGATGGCTAAATTCCGAGCACCGTAAACACCAGGTATAGATAGAATAAGCCCAATTCTATAAAATCAAGTTTTACGCAGAGGTCCAGCTCTCAAATGAACTAAACCACAGGCTATGATATAGCTTAACTGGAGTAGTCAATGTCGACGGTGAGGCGGACCTGCTTGGCAGGAGTGTTGATACCGATGCCGTCCTCAGCCTCCATGCCACCGAGGTAGGCGTTCTTGCCAGTGCCACCGGGGTTGATGGTAGAGCAAGTGTTGTCGGAGGTGTCGCAGACTCGGAGACCGGGGATGTCAAGGTTTTTGGCGGCAGAGACAAGGCAAGAGGCGTCAGCGCCAGACCAGTTCTTGTTTCGCTTGCTGCCGAAGTCGAACTCGAGCCAAGTACCAGCCCACAGGTTGTCTTTTGTGGTGGGGACCTTACCGGTGGCACAAGCGCAGCCACCCTGGGAGTTGGTGTCGACAGCAACAACCTGTGAGCTGGAGGCGGGAACAGTGAACTCCAGAGCGACGTTCTGAGCGAAGAAACCGTCGATCTTGCCATCAGGTCCGATCTTGTTCCAGCAAGCACACTCCTTATCGCCATCGTGGTCGTTGTTGAAGGTGACAGTGTAGTCGTACTTGTCGGCGACATCCTCATCGACAGTCATGATGTTGCAGCCAAAGTCACCGGGAACACCAGTGTTGCCAGTGGCAGCAATGTCCTCCTGAGTGGCGCGCTTGGCCTTCTTGCCACCGCAGAAAGGCTTGTAACCGGAACCGGAGCTGGAGTTGTGCTTCTTGCCCTTGTTCTTGTTGGACTTAGCAGGAGCGGAAGCAGCAGGGGCGGGAACGCTGGTGGCAGCCTTGGGAACGGTGTCGGCATCGACCTTTGGAGAGGCGGGAGCCTCAGCGACAGCGGTAGCAGGGGCGGCCTCAGCGGTGACGACCTGAGTAGCGTATTCAACAACGGTGACGGGCTTGTTGGCAACGACGAAGTCGCGCTTGGCGTGAGCACGCTGGTGAGCGTGGCCGCTAGGGTGGGCAGAGACGCCGAGGGCGGCGGCCAGAATGACAACGGAAGAAGAGACCTTCATTTTGACTGATTTGTATATATGTTGTGTTGGAAGAGTGACGGCTTTTGGTAATCGGTTGTATTTCCGGAATACTTCCTTTTGCCTTTATAAGGATTGTAAGGTAAGCTGGTTCAAGAGAGTGTTATCAGCGTAGTGCTGTGAAGGAGTGACAGAAGGCAAAGGCCGTGATCCAAAAAGACTGAGGAGTGAAGAATCGAAGGAGAGACAGAAGGGGGAGGAATTGAGGGTTATAAGGTGAGCAAGGGGTGTGTGTCTTTGAGTCTCCTTTCAACCCGAGTTGGGAGGCGTGGCGTGGTGTGTGTGTGGACGCCATGTCTCTCATCTCTCTTCTTCTGTTCTCATTCAGAAGCCGGCACGCACGCCCCTGCAAGTTCAGGTCCGCTTCCCTAGGTTGCTGGACAAGACCCTTGCTGCAATTCCCACATCCCTCTCCGTCTCCTTCGGCCAGAACGCATGTGTATGCAGTACTGGGATGTGGACCTGGGAAGTGGGCGAGCTACCAGCAACGCTTGCACCGGTATCAACACCAGGGCTAATGCAGAAACGACGCTAGCACTAGATGCCAAGGTCATGGATCAGGCCCACCACACCTTTTCAGTCCAAGTTCAAGCTCTGCTTCCGCGAAAGCCCCAGGGGTAAGGGCTTTCATCCCTGCCAGGTACCAAGGCTACTTGATTGGGCCATCTCACCTCTCAGTAGTCCCAATTCCGACATAGCCAACCGGGTCGTTGTACCTGGGAGACCTGGCAGGCCTCGTAGAGTCTTTGATCTGGTCCAGTGCCAAAAAATCGAACCCGCCAGAGACACCAGATCGCCGGCCGCGTCAGCAGATTATGCCAGACTTATTGATGAGATGTGTAAACGGAAAACAGGAACACTGGTTCCAGCGGTAGGCTAGGCCGGAAAAGAGCTTAAGGCATAGAAGGATGGTAGGGAAATCGCTGATCACCTTCTAGCTCTCAGGTTATTGATGAAGAGCTCATTTACTTCAGGTCAATGAAGTCGTTCATATTCTATTCTTGGGCAAATGACAAGAACGAATGCCGCGGTCCAGTGGCAACCAGTGAGAAGAGATTGTTAGAAACGCCGGGGACGGAAAAAGCAAGTGATGAGCTGTCGGGAGAAGGAACATGCAGTGATCTCAGTGTGTCGAGTGATTTTGTTTCTGTCGGTGACGGCTCGTACGCCTGCAAACTGGCTTGCATTTGCATATTGTATTGTACAGTGGTGCCTTGTTGGTATCTATCTGTCTGACTAGTGAACAACTGAGGTGTCGGATGTCGTGGCAGTTATCATGAATGCGGTGAATCAACACTTGAATACGTGGACCCATCGGATAGATGCGCAGCTGTATGCAATTGTGCTGTGACCTGCAAATCGTGATACCCGTGGCAGCGTGTATACACACATACACTATGTATACGTGCGCTTTGTGACAACAGCCGCTGTGGCATAGGTAACTGGCGTTATTTCCCCAACAGCCAAACAAACCTTGTTTTCTCCCGTGGCATCTCCAGAGTCCCATTCGCTAAGTGGAAAAGAGGCGGCGCCCTCCTTGCCTCGCTCACCGTTCGACCCGTTCGTTGGTGTGTTTCGTAGTGGTCTGGTCTGCCCCAGACGACGCAAGCGCCTCCTTTCCAGTGTGTAGTCGTACGTAGTCTGTAGGTAGTCTAGGCAGTAAACAAAAAAAAGGCTGACGAGACATGACTGATATGATCAAATCAAATTAGACACTTTCGCTTCCCTCAATGGAATGATGCCGGCCAGAAGCGCCGTCGACAGCATGCGCATGATCTCTAGGGGCAGTGGAAATGAGACTGTCCAGCCACTCACGTCGGAGAGGAGCCCTTTTTCCCTTTTTCGCTGACTCGACAAGGGAAGTCTTGAGCTGAGACATGCCAGAGTCGATAGGCGGTGACGCACGGCAGATCGGTCTGTTACGATCAGGGCCTATTACCTAAGGTATGGTTGCATTGTTTGATGGTACCAAGGTATGCATGGTCTTACTCTAGGAGACAAAGGAATGCCTCTCTTACAAAGATGTCTTTCAAAAACTTGAAACAGAATATTCTTGTTTGTGCGACACCTTCAAAGCCTATTCTGGTTGCTTACAACACCCTCCTCAGCTCCTGAATTGAACTGCCCATTAAGGAAAGTGAATATTATACGAGGCTTACCTACAGTACAACCCCAGCACGACCAGGGTTCAAGGGGTCCTGTTCCTTTGCCGGGTTTAAGAACTGGATCGAGAATATTACCCATGAATACTTTAATAATCCTCCTTCCGAGCAGACCAAGAGGGCGAGGGAACCGTCAAGTGATATTATGTATTTCCCTCCCTGGACTGGAATGTTCCCACTGAACCAGCTTGTTAGTCACATAACATTTTATGCCTCGACCTTCTTTTTATTGTCCTCTGTAACACGCTCATATGCCAACCAGAATCTTTGACTCTGCCCATGGTTCTTGACTGTGTTTGTCTCATTTCTCAGCAACAGGACATCGTCACGGATTCTAGAAACAAGGGAAAATAGTCCGCCATGAGCTATTAATTGCCAAGTTAGCATCATACGTCCCATTTGAATCCTTCCCGACAATAACTAACTACCTGGTGATACTATTATGTGCTTGGGTGGCTATAGTCATATGTGGAGAATGTTGCTATTTCTGGCACTCAATGTTATTATTCAGGCCATGTTGATTTAAGGATGGGTACATGTTGAAACCGAGGAGCGCCATCAAGATAACCTTTTAGTTAGGGTTCTTCACGAGCGAGATTGAGTGAATGCTCATGTTAAACACTGACAACTATCACCCCATTCAGTCCTACGGTTCGTTGAAAAAGGGGTCCGGAGTAGCTGCATTGAGTTTGATCTTCTGCCATAATCCAAGGATCTTCAATATAGATCCTGCTCCTAATCTCTACTACCCCATGCTTTCGTCAGTAATTTTCGCAAAGTGAAGCTGGACTGGGAAAGGCCATATGCGTGATCAAAATAGCAGTGAGACAACGCAAGAGAGTGCATGACTGAAGACGATGGGTTGATATATGAGCGGGTGCGGCTGGCTTGCAGACTACATCACACTTCTTCATATGCTGTGAGTGCACTCAAATCAGCGAATGTCTCAATCCTGAAGAGATATGCCCCAGGAGCATTGTTATGTAAATAACACAGAAGGGTATCGTCTCTTTGACAAGGAGCCTCATCGCATTTACCTTCATGAAGCAAGTCTACATTAAGTCACGAATTGTTCCTCCTGGTTGGGACAGGCCTAACGCTTTCGAGTAAACAGAATTTATCGCAGAAGCTTATACATGCATACTTCAACAACGCTATAGCTCAGACTATCAGACATGAATACCAAGTAATTTCAATCTCAGACGCTCGGCATAAGACAACCATCTCTGTCGTCTTTTCACCGCTGACCAGTAACCGACATCATCCCCAATTCAAAACTAGAAGTAGCTTCTCATAGCATCCTCATAACCAGATCCTCCTTTCAAATCCCGCCCAAATTTGGCATGAACGTCGAGAACCTGTCTGATGTGGCGCATGCTAAGGGCCTCACCCTTGTTAACGGCGAGATCCTGAGCCGAGCCCACAACGTTCTTGATTTCACGTCCATTCAGAGCTTGCTTCGATAGCAAGTCCAGATCATCCTCAGTCAATGGTTCTACCTTGAGCTTGCCCAGCTTATGAACACGGTCGAGGAACATCTTAAAGATAGCCCGCTTTGCAGGAGACTTGAGATTGTCATATCGCAAGGCGATGTGAATTCGGGACTGGAAGGCTTCGTCGAAGGTCTGAATCACTCCTATGTTAGTAATCATTCGAAGCCAACGGATTCTAGATACTCACTTCTACTCGGTTCGTCGTGAGAAATAAAATTCCCTGGAAATACTCCAGCTGCCGAAGGAAAATGCTCACAAGGGCATTGCGATGGATGTCGTGCATGTTGCGCTTTTCCAGGAATACGTCTGCCTCATCCAGAAGAAGGATGGCACCCCAAGCATGGCAAATGTCCAGTATTTTTTGCAATTCTGCCTCCAGAAACCTCGAGTCTGTTCCTAACTCGCCAGCCGATACCATATAAAGTGGGCATTGGAGCAATTCTCCGATTCCTTCGGCCGTGAGTGTCTTGCCAGTTCCAGGAGGTCCGTGTAGGACGGCTTTTAAAATGTTATTTTTCTGCACCTCGGATATTTGGATATGTTGAACTTACTGACCAGCCCCTTTCCCTTGCCCTGGATAACATCATCGATAGTGTTAGCCGCGTGATACTTTCGTGACTTCACAAGGGCTTTGATCAGGTCCTTGGTGCCATCTTCCAGAACCAGGGAGTCCCACGCCTTCTCATTCCATTTGATTTCATTGACGCAGGAAACGGCGAATTCTAACCATTGCTTTTCTGAAAATGAGAAACCAAGTACCACTGGAGAGGCAATGAGGTAATCCTCATCCGTGAAATCGACGATGTCCATGTCCTCGTCATCATTACCTTCCACATTTTTGGAGGGGAGTTCATCAAGTTCGGCGTTTCCGGGCTCATCCTTAACCAAAATTTTAGGAAAGCTGACCATATGTACGTCACCGTTCTCGTCCTTGTAGACTTTCTTGACAAACTTCACCGTTTCTGCACCCTCCGAATCTGAGCCACACGCATAGTTCCCGGAATCCGATTCCGAAGTCTCTTCCTCGATGATATCGGGGTCCTTTGGCTTAACAGTCGACACGCTGTAGTTGGGATTGGTCCTCCTGAAGATAGTCGGGTCGATCATGACTCTGCTGGGCTGAATGTTGAACTTCATTACCGAGCCATTCCTACGCTTCATGAAGGCAATGCCCTTGTAGCTCTTGTAATGGACACCACTCAATGACGCAAACTTCTTACCTCTTTCAATCAAATCAAGTCGGAGTTTCTGCTCGTTATGGTGGTATTGAAGCGGATAACAAGGAAGACTCTTGATCTTCTTGGCGCCCTGGAACCCGTCTATCTCGACTGATGTATTGCCATAGCCAAAGCGCTTACCATCAAATTCCATGTATTTCCCTTCAACGTGATAATAACTGCCTCTCATAACGCTGTGGTGTAAGTGCGCTGATTCGACTTTGAAAACTCGTGGCTCACTTGCGTTGCCGTACGTTGTGGCATAGACAAGTGTATCCGGTTTCCACAAAGCCCAAAGCAGCTCAAATGTAATGAGGCCATTCTTGAGCATGGGATAGAGACTTTCTTTTGTGCTTTCAAAGTCATGGTCAAGATACTTAATAAGTATCTTAAGATGCTGTTTCTTTTCCTTGAGTAGACTTTTATTTTTCTTCCGACTCTTCTTGGACTTGCCAGCAGGTTTGGCTCTGCGCAGTGCCTTCAAATGATCACGGAGGTCTTCCAGGTACCTGACAAAATATCAGCAAAAGATCATGACATCATCACAAACCTCCTGGCAGATAAGAATCACAGACTACTCACAAGAAAAGGACCTCAGGGTTCATTTTTGGTGTTTCGTCTACCAGGCTGATGCCTTCCGCGTTGCCGATAACGTCCTGTAGACATTCCCGAAGCAATTTGCTCTTGATGTCGACAACAGTTGCTACATGCTTGCCTTCCCAGTCGAACTTCCTCCTAACATGAAAGATGTATTCGTCGTACTGGGAATCGGTGTCTGTGTCGGCTGTGTCCTGAAGTTTGAAATTGTGTATGCTGTTGTCCCACACCTGATCCACGCGTTTAAAGGCAGGGCCCTTAGGCTTTTTACCCTTAACCCTCAACTCACCACGCAAATAATCATTAGTGGTACTATCTGGATCACTACCTTCGAGAGTTGGCACTCCTGAAAGTCGCATGGGTCGACGTCTGCGAGGATTATGGTGAGCAAGTGATCCACGACGAGCGAAAAGTGTCGGATCGAGACTAGCTGCCTGTGAAGCTAGAGCATTTGGAGGATATGGGAGAGAATACGGCGGAGCCGACGAACCAAACGAGGCAAAAGCGCTTGGGGTCGGATTGGGTGGTTGAGCAAAAGCGCTTGGGTTAACCGATGGAGCCAGGCCATTTGAGTTACCCAGCTGATGCTGCAGTTGAGCAAACTGGAGTTCGAGCGCCCTAAGTTGGCCCTCGAGGCCTGAAGAAGACTTGGTTCGGTCATTTTTCTCGGCAGGATCCTCATTATCAGAAGACTCGGCATCAGAGGAATCGGAATCGCTGTCCGAATCGGACCCGGTGTCAGAGCAACTGCCCGTCTTGTTCTTTTTCTTCTTTGGCTTCTTCTGCTTCTTAGTGGAAGCTTTGGGGGTCTTCTTTTTAGAAATGGCACTGTTGGCTCGTTCCTTCTTATTCTTAGTAGTGCCATTAACTCCCAAATAATGCTTGGGAGCCAGTGTTGTGGTTTCTGAGGCTTGATCATCATCTGAAGTAGATTCGTCTTCACTGGAAATGCTAGAAGTCTCAGCTTCGTCTTTCACCGAAGCCGGCTTGGTTTCTTGACTCCTTTCCTTCTTCTGCTGCTTGCTCTTCCTCGAACAAGAACCACTCTTAGAAGTTCTTTCCACCGACTCTGAAGGGGCCGCAGCGGGGGCTGAGGGGTCAACGTCATTAGCCATCGTGGTATCTGCCTCTTGTTGGCCAGACTTCTTGTTGTGTTTTGGGCCACTTTGACGATCGGAGGGAGTGATCGAATCTGTCTGCTCCATACTGATTTTGATGCTGGAGCGTGACACAAGTACCTTGCTGCAGTCGATTCAATCGAGAGAGCGTTGGCGGAATAGCAAACTTGAGTGTCTCAAAACGATCTGCTGAGTAGAGATGGCGCTTGGTGACTCGAGATGGATTTGGAAGATTTCACCATAGAATACAGAAAAGAGTGTTGGGTAAAAGACTCCTGTTTGAGGAGGTTCGTTTGAATGTCAGTACTAATACTGGTATCGCATTCCTGTATGAATTAAGAGTTGAAAGATATCAACAAGATGAGAGAGAAAGTCCGGAGTGCTTTAAAAGACGAAATCGGCGGGAGGGAGAAGGAAGAAGAAGAAGGGGGAGAAGGAGGAAATAAGGTGCGCGCACAAGTCCAGGCTGCAAGCGAAGGCGTGAGGCAATGAAAACAGTGCCAGTGCATGAAAGTGCCAGGCAGATGCAGATACAGATACAGATACAGAGGCCAACAAGCCAACTGCATCTTTGGCTACTACCAACCTGGGCAAGGTAGTGGGAAAATAGGTAGCCAAGCCTCGGGGCGCAAGAAAACTTCAGACCTTATTAAAGGAGGCCAGAATAAACTTAACAAAGGACTACCTGAAACTTATAATAACCTGCCTAAGTTTTTTTATCCCTTAGGACTGAGATGCTAGGTTTTCTTGCCTCTCCTCGCTCAGGCAGGCACCAAAAGATGTACGCAACAGCCACAAAACATCCATGCATAGAATCAGTTGCTTCTTTACAAACTGATTGGGTAAATAGGTGTGGTTTAACGAAAAGCATTCCACCACCTGTTAGTCTACATCGAATCCCTGGCTGATGTTGCAGATGACAATGAATATGACTGTCCGTCCACTTGCATATATCCTAGGCAGCCAATGCATTGTTGATCTTTTCCACTCATGTGAGTACGAAAGTACAGTAGGACCTCCAGTCTTACTCAGGTTGACAGTATTATTAAACCTCCAAGGTCCTTCCAAGGTGGTCAGGGCCAATAGCTACCTTAGTACTATACTTCGTCGTCGTTTGAAGTTCTCTTCCATCGTTTACCGCCCCAGATGATCTTCCACCTCTGCTACCCTAGTGCTCCCGTCCCCCAAAGGCGCTAAAATTCGTTGGTGGGTCTGAGGCCAACAGGTACCCACCCACCTATTTCCATTGACAGTTGATCTTCAAACCAGCCTCAATTTTGATGTCTGTAAATTCACCGTCGCACTGCAGGCCAATGGCATCCGAACAAACACTCTCAAAGTGTAGAAACTCCTTGGCACGATCTTACCAACTTTTTACACTGCAGAGTTCAAGTCTCGCTCCCACTTTTGACCCAATAGCTTCTGATGGTGAATACACACCTTGCCAACAGGCAAACCGCCTCACCTTTCTTCACCCAATAGGCATTCACAGTCCAACAATCAAGCTGAATTTGGTCGTAAATATCTGACTGTGCAGTAACCCAGCATTATTCAAATGATACCTGCGATGTGGGGGACTACACCAACTTGCCGGCCAAGAGAGCTTTCTGAGGTTTAGTGTTGAAGTACAGGGCCTCAATGTCGAGCTGGCAGGGTATCAGATGCCAGCAGCCCGTGATATCAAAATGAAGTGCAACACAAGCGGTAAGACGTTTCATCGATCAATATCCCTCGTATCGGTGCAATGTTAGAGATCCTAAATACGATAAATGACAGAATGAAGTCCGCGAGATGGACTTTTTTTTACTGCAGCAACCCACATGCGGTGCCTGTGTTTGTTGGTATACATCCATTTTCAACCTCTCCCCGTAGCCAATAGACGCTCCGCAGTCTTCTTACCACCAAGGATTCAATGTGTTGGCCATGTCTCGACAGCGACCACAACAGGAAGCAGCCGGCAAACGCCATCCGCAGTGTTACTCCATCGGACTGGCAGGACGAGAATCGGAGGCTGCATAGGTACTATCGAGGCGGCAAGTTCGGTGTGAAGTGTGTATCAGTGAGTCCAAAGCTGTTGATGCGATGTACAAGATCATGCTATTCGTGTTATTGGCACGACGTGCTGGCGCTACATAGGACATGTCAGTAGAGAGGCCAAACTTGAGCACTTGCTCGAGCATATCAAACAGAACTGGTGCGAGGACTTTGAGATAAAGTCGAGAAACCGTTACGGGAAGAATGACCACAGCATTTGGAGTTTGCCTAAGTCACGAGATTGGATGCTTGGAATCTATTACATGAACGACATCTTGAACAAAAATAAAAGGCGCATCCAAGTATTCTCACAAAACAATGGGCTTGCATCGGGGATCGGATCATCGATTCAGCATTGACCATGCTATGTTTCTTTGAACACATAGAAAAACCTGCTCGCGAACCACAGCCCCTCCACCTTTATTATCTTACGGGGAAAGAAGACGAGCTCATAAATCAGAGTCATTGACATTACTAGAATGTGTGATTTCTTGTTCTATTGGGTGCAGAAAGAAAACCTCCCTTTACCCCTGCTACTGCGAATCCAAACCTATGCTTCTCTTGAGCTGTAGGATCATTGCTTGCTTCCATACTAACGTTTTGACGATCTTGGTTGATGGGCTGCAAGAAATTAAGCTACGGGGCTATAGGCCAAGCTCAACTTGGCGATGGATGGAACAAAGCGAGCAGCGAGCATGGGAAGCACGGACGGCTGCACCGTTAGTGTGTTAGTGGGCCAATTACCAGCCTTCGCGACGTCATCACCGTCGCAAAGATAGCTCCTCCTTCAGCTATACCAGGTTTGGGTTGGATAAACCTTGAAGGCTTGAGGGAAAGAACTTGGAATGAATTGGGCTAAGGGACCTTGGAGGGAGAACCTGTGATTCTATCTCCTCCATCTCTTCTCAATTGAGGGGGCTTGTCTACGCTGAACTGAACTCGTGCATGCTGCAATCAGCCGTCAATTGCTGTACAAAGACCCTCCTGAGACAGCATCGCTTCCGGATCCAAATTTAGTCTGATCCATTGCGACACAGCATTTGCGTGTTTGTTTTGGAGGCCGGCAGATCCCAAGACCATAGTCTACGCGATACCAATTCTTTGCCGGATCCCTTTGGCGTCAAGGCTCCCAACTCGCCTCTTCGTTTGTCCTCCAGCGTCACTTTTCGCATTCAAGACATATTCCGAGCCACACACTCACAGCTTCCATCATGCCCAGCACATGGAACCGTTTCAAGGGCCTCTTTAGCGATGGAACCACCAGCCGACGCGAGTGGCTCCATGAGGAGGAAAGAGCCCGTACGTTATCCCATCGATGCGAAATCTGGCTATCAGCTCACATACCATAGTTTTGCCTAGCCATCGGAACCAGAACATCGCATCTGCTACTCCTCCGGCCGAGGTCATGAAGGTTTGCCTGCGATTGCGACATTTGATCCGGGAATGCGTCCCTTGCGAGCTTGAAGAAAGTGCTATCACGCGATCCCATAGCACTGTCATCACCAGCAAGGTTGTACAGGCGGCTAAGGAAGCTGGCGGCCAGAAATACCGATCATGCGTTGTACGTCAAGCACTCTTCCTTGATGCTCGATGTATTCGTTATGCTGACTTTGCGTTTTGTAGGTGTATGCCCTGCTTGTTAATATGCGATGGTTTAAACGCGAAGCCATTCTCGAGCTGTGGGATGCTGATCTCCACGATTTGCGTGCTGTTGCCTGCACTGTCATCGCTAAGCAGATGTGAGTTAAAAAAGATGTCTCCATCACCAATTGCAGTTGGCTTACTCGAACTAGTATTGAGGGAGAGGAGGATCTCGATTACCTCCTGCACCAAGTTCTTCTCCGCCGGTACTCTTTTCTCATTGACCAGGTTCCTACAGCCCCAACCAATGTCATTGAGAAGGCTGTCGACCTGCACGCAGTTCGTGTCATTGGCTCCTCTGGTTATCAGAAATGCATTGCCTATCTCTGGCGTGGCTGGCTAGTCCAGGACGAAGATGATCCCTCCGAGTTTGTCGACTACAAGAACAAAGCAAACACCAGCCTACTTGTCCACATGGACCCCGATCGTATGCGTGCACCTCGCTACCAGAATGCCGCCCAGTTGCTATTCTCCATCATATATCTTGGTCTGTACACGGCCGCAGTCAACTCTGCCAATGCATCAGGAGTACTGGATGGTGCTGAGATTGCGCTCTACATCTTCACCTTTGCCTATGTCTGCGACGAATGCCTCAAATACTACAAGGCTGGCTACCACATCCTGGGATTCTGGAATGTTTTTAACTTAGTCCTTTACTCCTTCTTGACTGTATCATTGGTTCTTCGCATCATAGGGCTGGCATACAGGGACAATGATGATGT
Source organism: Fusarium acutatum (assembly GCA_012932015.1). Classification (NCBI taxonomy): domain Eukaryota; kingdom Fungi; phylum Ascomycota; class Sordariomycetes; order Hypocreales; family Nectriaceae; genus Fusarium; species Fusarium acutatum. The sequence continues at coordinate 99,146 of JAADJF010000116.1, read as the reverse complement.
GCATAAGAAGTACAACGAGCTCAGCTACAATCTGCTTTCTTTTGTTGCGCCCATGTTTTGGTCCCGCCTCTTGCTCTATTTCGACAGCTTCCGTTTCTTCGGCGCCATGCTAGTTGTGCTGAAAGTTATGATGAAGGAATCCCTCATCTTCTTTGCCTTGCTTATCGTTGTCATCATTGGCTTCCTCCAGGCATTCATCGGTCTGGATATTGCTGATGACAACATTATGGGCGATACCTGGTTCATCATTGAGTCTATGCTCAAGGCTATCATGCAGAGTCCCGAGTTTGATGGTTTCGATGATTTTGGGCATCCATTCGGCCTGATTCTCTACTACTGCTTTACTTTTGTTGTCATGGTAAGTTGGCAATAATCTGTCCTCGAGAGTCAAGTTAGCTCAATATTCTAGATTATTCTCCTCAATATCCTCATTGCACTTTACAACTCGGCCTATGAGGATATCTATGAGAATGCCGATGACGAATATCTCGCACTATTCGCGCAAAAGACGATGCAGTTCGTCCGAGCTCCTGATGAGAATGTTTATATCGCCCCTTTCAACCTGGTCGAAATCGTCATTTCGGGACTATTTGAGTGGTGGGTACCAAAGTCCACGTACGAATTCATCAATGACTGCGTCATGGCTACTCTATACTCCCCTCTTCTCTTTATTGCAGCCATTTTCGAGAGGCGATCTGCACGAAAGATTCGACACAACCGCTCGCGAGGCGAGGAGGATGACGATCAGATCAATGAGTGGGAACAATTTCACGAGAACCTTGACATGGAAGGTGAAGGCTGGACCAAGACTTGTGAGGCCGTCAAACCTAACGTGGAAGACGAGCCTGCTGTCATTGAAGTCCGCAAACTGCGAGCTGAGATGGAAGAACTCAAGGCGATGCTTTCTCAACTCACAAACAGCAAAGTAGGTGATGACGATACCATAACGGGCTCAAAAAGTGGAAAGGAGCCAGCCACTGAAGACGACGATACCCAAGAGATATCCGAGGCTGCTGAGACCCAGGATGCGCCAGACACGTCGGATACCCCAGAGGGAGAAGGGGCTTCCGGTGATCAAAAGCAGGGCAAGAAAAACAAGAAGAAGAACAAGAAGAAGGGCCCAGGTGGACCCAGTAACTAGAGATTGGGGTCAGGCAGTGGTTAATATGCTTAGCAGTACGTTGATGGGGCATTATTGGCAGAAATTTGTTGACTTTGACTCTTGTGCGGCTTTGAAGACCTCGTCCAGTAGTAATATGATTGATTCAATAGTGGTTAAAATTGCACTTTTCATCATCGAAACCATGCTCATCATACATAACTGTAAGCCTGTGACTTGTAGGGACAAATTCTTTGGTTATCGCCGGAGTTGGGGGTGTCAGACTCAGGATGTAAGCCTTCGACGTATCGTTAGAGGACTTCTATTAAGTCATATAAAGCGATGCATCATGAGATTCGTTCCGGGGCACGCCGGTTTCAATGGTATTAGTGTACACACAATACTACAGGACTTCTAATTCCACGTTTGTCTCATGCCTGCTGTTTGATCTCTTTCGCAAGGAGGTGCAACGCCGGGAGAAGTTCTATTCAATGTGCTCTTTAAAAACAGCCCCTATAAAGCTATGTATCATGTTACAAACGCCAACAAAAGCTAGCCTATCATTCTCATTACGTGGAAGACCACGAGCCAAGCCAAGAATTCTTGGTCGTAAATTTGTACGGCAATGTGTACCATAACAGGCGTAAGCATCCGTTGCTCAGGTTGAGTTTGGGATGGTATTGGGGAAACATATTGCTCTGCCTTGCCCCTGGGTATCAAGAACCCCATAGATATGATTCTTATTGTTCGCAGAGCTTGACATCTGGGCCTTTCTATGCAGATCCGTCTTTTGTAGGTGGGAACATTCGTCTAAACAGAAACCATTAGCATGTGGATGAGGCATCAGGGATAACAAACTTACGGAATCGTCTCGTTGTACGCATTCACGTCAGGAGCAACAAACGTGACGAATACCACTCGGGTGAGCTTGCTTCCCTCCTCACTCTCAAGGAATTCTCTCACAGTCCTGCAGGCGATCTTAGCGGCAGGAACGTTCGGGAACCCGTAAACGCCTGTGCTGATGGCGCTGAAACCGATCGTGGTCACGCCGTTCTTGACGGCAAGCTTTAAACTTTCACGGTAGCAATTGGCGAGACTCTCGTTAGGGTTCGAATCTGCAGCGTACACAGGTCCGACGGTGTGAATGACATGCTTGGAAGGGAGATTGTAACCCTTTGTGATGACGGCCTCGCCAGTGTTAATGGGACCGAGGGTCTTACACTCTTTAACCAGATCATTACCAGCGGCCCTATGAATGGCTCCATCAACGCCCCCTCCACCTAGTAGAGATCTGTTTGCGGCGTTGACGATGGCATCGAGGCGAAGCTTGGTGATATCACCGCGAAACAAGCCGATGCGCTTGTTGATAGAATCAGATGCAGGATAGTCAGGGTCGCTTCTTGATGAGAGATGAGCCTCGGATAGGGCAGAGTCAGGGTCGCGATAGAGAGAGACGAGGGTCGGAATCTCGCTGAGGCCTCTAGTGGAAGCCATTGTGATGAATCGTTTGGCGAGCATACACGGAGAAGAGCTGTGGTGGGGTTGTCAATGTCAGTCTTGAGGGACTGCAGATGTGGTCAGAACGAGACTCTGGAGAAAATGATGGGACATTCATGTACCTGGGAAAGCAGTATTAGATGCTCGTCTTCTTTTTTGTTGCAAGTGATATCAGAAGCCTTATCGCACTCTGCTTTCGGCGTGCTATGATGCAATCGAGTACGCCCTTGAGTACTCCGTATGTGTGCCTGGGAGAAAATAGCTTAACAAAGAACAGGGTTCAGTGGTGCCGTATCGAGAAGATGTGAAGGAGAATAAGTCAAAGAGCACCGAGTCGGACTGCGTAATGGTTCTCGTTATTATCTTTGTCCTTATAACTTGAGAACGTGACGATGGGAAGCAATGACCTGGATGGGACGGGAGCTCCATGCCAGTGAATGACCATTGAGTTGACTTGATTGCCCTACAGGTGGGGCATGTTCTGGAAGCTTGGATTTTTCAATGGAGGGGCAACGTCCACCATCCGCAGTGGGCCTGGGCCTAGCACTACAGGGGGTAGCAGAAAACCTGCTTAACATGACAAAAATATCAAGTCAACAAACCACCTTCGAAAACCCATTTACTTACCGAGTTAGTTTCGTCACCTACTTCACGTATCCCAAGCTTTTTGACACCCAAGGGCTACCGTGTTCCAAGGCTTCTAAATTACGATCGAACAAGCCTCGATCTCGCCTACCTACTCGCTAGGGGTTAGTCTTCGATTAACGACTAAACTACCTGCAGCGCAGAGAACTCTAAAACCACAACCTGGAATGCTCCAAGTCTTCCGAGTTGTTGGTTGGTGAAGAGCACGTCCAGGCTGAAAAGTCCTGTGACCAGAGTTGCGACCCATTCCTTGATCTTAAATATTGGTCAAGATGCGGTTCCGAAACTCTGTTTCAGTCAAGGACAAATGAGGACATGATGAGGCATTAAAGTACTAGAACATGAATTCCGAATACCTAAAAACAGATCCAACAACATTGGAACTATACAAACATCAATATAGATCTCTCCCAAGCTAACCCCTTATTCGTTCGTTGGTCTCCTTCTCCTAAGCTCTGGGCACTCTGGGCTTCTTCGGCTTCGATTTGTAAACACGTCTCCTGGCCTTAGGCATCTCCAACTTCTTCTTCTTGGAGTGAAGAGGTATCCAGCTTGACCTTCGCTTCAAATCATATCCCTTTTCTCTTGCCTCAGACCTTTCAAATGACGTGATCTTGCTAAGCAGCTCCTCCTCAATATCCGACAATCCAATGAGTGTTGTTCCGCTACTGCTGCTCTCTCTCGTCCGTTGCTCTTCGTCGTCTGATATGTCCGTCTCACTGCTGCTATGATTAAAATACGACAAAACTGTGGCCTTACGTCCTTGGCTTAAGCCCCCGGCCATGTCAATATCCCGGCTGTCTCTGCGAATCGGTGATGTTGAAGATTGAACCACATGTGCGCCCCCAGTTGCTGCAGGAGGTGGGCTCTGCCCAAGTTGATACTGTTGCTCCCAAGCTTGGGCAATATCTCCGAGAGGACCAGCCACAAAAGCAGAGTCTTGGTCTTGTGCCACTTCTCGAGGATACTCGTTGGCGAAGGAGGCGGGATTTCGCATGGGTAGCTCGGCTTGGGCCATGTTTTGAAGATCTACTGTAAGGTCCTCACAAAGTGCATATGGCTGAGGCGTGATACCGTGTGCGACTGGCGGTCCGTCTGCGAGCCGATGTTTGACCCAAGAAGCCAGGTCTCCTGTACTGTTTGCCACCCACGCAGCGGGTTGACTGGGTTGGTATCGAGGAAAGGGGGAGCTAGTTCCCGAGGAGAAAGCCGAGAATGGAGAATTATTTGCTTTGAACTCCTTCACGCTATTCAGCGGCACTGCCTGATTTTTGAAACCCACGTCCTGGAATTTGGGTGGAATCGGAGGTATGATGCCAGCTTGTTCTGCTGCTGTTTTCTGCAAGGTCGGGACTTCACTTTTCGAGCGATTCGTGATGCGGTTGAGGATATCGGCCTGTGCGTCGTTCTCTTCTTCTCTGAGCTGATGAACCAGATTCTTCACGGCATCGATATCGAATATACCTGTAGATGGTCCTTTGATGCTTTTCTCGTGGTCATTGCTGCCTCGATCATCATCCAGTGTTCCGGACAATCGCTGAGCAATGCTCAGTACGTTGGGGTCCCCTCCTGGGATGACCACTTCGTAACTTCCAAGGCTGAGTTCTCTCTGGAACCGGGTTTTGAACTCCTTCATCTTTTCCAGTTGGCTTCCCGTGAGTTTCATCATCTCCTTTTTTGCCAAAAATTAGAGTCTCTGATGGGACTTGCGTTTGGACTTGCGCATCATAGGCATCGATAACAAGAGGTCGCGCCAATTGTGCTCGTAGTTCTGGGTATCCAAATCTAAGAGTCGTCGAACGTCCTTGACTCTTCGGCCTAGGTCCCATATTCGATTGAACCACTCCGCATCAATGCTTTTGATTCCCCAATCAGCAATTCCAATGGGAGTCAACAATTCGGTTATGTATTCAATCATCATATCAACTCGATAGCGCAATTCTTTGTCATGCCCCATACTAAAACGGCGGTAGAGCGGCCAACTTGAGGTTCCTGATTGGTATAGTTCACATACCATGCTTTCGATGTGCATGAGCTCCCTTTCTATACGGCGTGTAAAGTCCATGAGTCTGGGTACCAGACGCTTTTCGTGGACCTCAAGACCGCTATATCGAGTATTTTGAACCCAAGTCTCTGGGCCAGAAGACAAGGTGTCAAGGGAAGCGGATTGGGCGTCAGGATATCCCCCTCATTGGGCGATTGCACCCTTCCACAAGTTGTACAGAGAATCCAGGACGTCATCTTGGGCCTGGTCTTGAGATGGTCGATATGTATATGCCGAGATCTCACAGAGTATCATGAGTATTTCTCTACTGAGACGCTGCCAGATTTGATCTCGATGGGTCCAAGTCATCATGTCAGTGGCGAATTGCTCATTCATTCAATCAAAGTCGCAGGCTTTGTTGATCAGGTTGTTCAAATAACTCCACAGCACAAGATTTCCCCTACCGCCGAGCTCTCTCATGAAGTCTTGTACCCAGGCCTTGTCTTCCTCAGTGCCTAGAGTGTTCTCGTCAAAGCCGTACTTGTTATAATCATCATCAGCAGGGTAGTAGGTGAGTTTATGAGGCTTTTTGGATGATTCTCTTAGAGCGGCCGTGCCATATTTCTGGATTGCAACATCCCAGAAAGACTGGGTAAAATATTTCTGAACATCCTCGGTTCGAATATAGTGGTTGAGCCTTATATTTCGAAGCAAAGGATACTGCAGCACAGGGGGTTCATTTTTGTCACCTTCGGAATTTTGAGTGAAAGCTACAAGACCAGCCGCCGTCTGGAGGAGTGCAGGTTTCAGCATAGATATATCTGATGCAAACGACCAATAGCCACCTCCCAGGACCTATCGAATAGTTTCATTAATCAATGCCATCTTGAGGATATATGACACGGTGTTCGCACTTACATGTTCTTCGAAAGCATGGCCAACCTCTTGATGGGGGTCTTCATCATAATAAGGCTCACCATGGAGGTCTCTGTATCTGTGATCGTACATTGAATGCACGAGATCATAACAGGCCTGGACTTGGCCCCGTCCAACTATTCCAACCGTTGCTGGATCAACTAACCACATGTAGGGAATCCTGGCAAATGCATGCTGTCATACTATTAGTTGGAGAATAGCAATGAGTAGGTATCTGGACTGTCGCTCACCATCATCTCGTGGGCTATAGTAGTTGCGAGTATCAGGCTGGCCTTCAACTTTTCGCTGCCGCTGTATGCATCATTGATCAAGGGCCAAACCAATTCACAATCGATTGCGACCCTCAAGTTATATGCAAACGGGTATGTGATCCACGAGTCTGTATTGCCTGCGGAGTGATCTCTTTGTTGCTTTCCATCAGATACGAAACCACTAGCTAGTTCGATCTTGGTTGTTTGAAGCAGGGCCTGCCAAGTGGCTACCCTGGGGTTTATACCACTGCCAATGACAGCTTTCGCTCCGTGGAGTCTAGACGGATCATCCGGGTCCAGGTCTGGAACGAATCTAATCTTCTTATCTCGGTCTTGTCCGGGTTGATTCTGGAAAAGTCTGGGGTCGAGCCACAGTCTGTTTGTGATGTCTAGAAGACTTGAGATAAATGGGTCGTCCGCCTCAATAAACCGCGATGCGAGTTGGATAGCCGGCTGCCTCGCATCCCAGACTCTGTCGTTGGTCTTCAGCGATTAGCATCATAAGCCTTTGGTGCTTTGGTTTCTGATACACACCCTCGCGTTCCATTCTTCACGTCTCCCATTGAAATTATATACCAAACGAGGCTTGTCAGCCGTTCTGCCATTGCAACTGGTGTCGACCCATCTTTCACGCTCGAAAAGTCTTCAACAACATGTTAGCGCCAGCTCAAACAGCCCGATGTATCGAACTTACTCTGAAATCCGACCCCCGAGGCTGTCAAACTTGGTATCGTACATCGAGAAATACCCTTCGGCTTGTTAAACATGGCTAGAGGAACGAAAAGAACAAAAGTAGATGAGACTCTGTGTACTCACTTCATCCATAGTCATGCTCCCGAAAAGGATGGTCTGCCAGTTTTCATCTATGACTAGATCTTCATACTGTTGCATGAATTGTTGTTCGGTTTCATCCAACTTTTGCATAGCTGGCCTTGTCCTCTCCAAGTAATCGTCGACGTGCTCGTTTGCTGCTTTGGCCAGATCTTCGAAACGTCAAAATAGTTCCTTTCCATTTCGAATATCAGAGCTGGCAGGAAAGATCTGTCGACTCTCAGCTCGTGTGGGCGATGTTCTCGAACGACCATCGGTTCGACCAGGGAAGATCCCGAATCGTTGAGCGTAAACAGTTGGTTTCTCGAAGTGGTCTCGAGGCAGAAGAGCTGGGCGTAGGCGATCAAAAACGCTGTCTTTGATGTCAAAGACACTCGCATCCCGTTCAGGACCTTCATCCTGCCAGTTCGGATCTGTCCAGGCAGGGCAGTAATGGACAAAATCGAAACTCCCACCCTGGGTCGGGGCTGCGTTTATTGGGCCAGAGGCCATGGTGAATGAAAGGAAAGGGGTGCTCAGATGAAAGGCACAATGGAACGGTCACCAAAGGGAACATAAAGGATAAGTATAGTACAATAAGAAACTCGAGACGAGGTCAGATTCGGTATGCCATCATATTCTAAAGAGGCACCATCTTCGGATGTACGGACGCGGGTCATGAGACTATAAAGGCTTCATCTGTGACAAAGAGGTTGGCTTCGAGACACTTTCTCACAAACTCGATTCAAACGGGGATCCGAGGCGCGAAGACTGGGATAACAAAGCGATATCAGCCATTGGGCCATACGATTCCCATCCTCGAGCCAGAAAGGAGCACTTTCCGGTGTGCTATTGACAACAAAGAACAATATATTTCAGAGCCATATCTGGCTAATACTGCCAGGAGCCCTGGGTGATCAATACACCAGCCTAACACCAGACAATAGAGTGTGGGTAGAATGGCACAAATTACGCTTTATATTCTGAACTCAAGGAATCGAACCGGCTTGACGCCTCTCATGGGCCTTGGAAACTTCGTACTTGTTTGAATATGTGGCCTAATTTGTCATGCCAAAACTTTCCGGAGTGAGTGAGTGAGATAACATTACAGAAACTGCGGTGAGTTGTGGGGGCATAATCCGGGGTCCTGGGGCCCCACGATATCAATCTTTTGTACTTGGTGAAGCTTGGATGTGAAACCCTCATGGTTCCTCTCATCTGAGGCACTGCTCAAGTATCTTCTTTGTTCCACGATCCCTTGAGCATAATTCGTCCCGTGTGCACCTTTTCTTTGTGTTTCTAGCTGAAAGGGCAACAGCCACTAGAATAAGTGCCGTAGCAACGTGGCGGAGAGAAAGGCTGGGAAAGGCAGCATCTTGTGTTTAAAGCCGGTCCCACCAACCATCACCAACTACCTAGGGTGGAGGGGCAGAAACCCGAAGGGGACTAGGGTGCACATATGGACTTGGACTCGGCGTAGCCGTCGTTTGTTGGGTGAAAGCTTTGTTGCAACGATCTAAGGTCACACGGAGCGGTGCAATTAGGTGTTGTTGGTATTTTCTAGTCACAAAGAGGAGATACCAAGTTGAGTACCTCGGTCTCTGTAGCTTAATCAAGCCCGAGGCATCTGTTGGATACATGCAATATAAAAGGCTATAAGATAAAATGTATCGTGGACTTGGATGGATCAGGATATACATATTGACGAACCGCCTATTCTCCATACTTACCAAGACTATGTGACAAACCGCATGCATGCTGAGTTCTTCTCACTTTTGTTACATGAACCATTTCGCTACTAACATTTACGAGTAGCCCAAGCTCAATCTGGTGGTACTCTATTGCTATTACGATCCGATCTGATGAGAGAACGATCCGGAATCTAGCCAAAAGTTGTAAAAGCTTGCGTTACCTCAAAGACATGAAATGGAAGCGTTGCGGAACTTTTTGAGATAGGAATACCAAGTTTGTGAGTTCCGAAACTGACTCGATAAGAGGTCTCAGCCCAACGGTTCGACGGGTGTACTGAATCGAGGAGCGAGTCAAGATGCTTCCTAGGTTTCAAGGCTGAAGTATGGAGTACGAATACGGGAATAAAAACACAGGCCACGGTTCGGATAGAATCTCTTTCGTCACTTGCCACAGTACTTAATAAGGTACATGGCGATAGTGATGAGGGCGAAATAAAATTGGGTATTGATGCTGCTTTGGAGGCCTAGCTAACATACGTGGCTAGGTAATGACCAGTGTTCGCAAGAGCCGTTCCACAACTGGTAGGCTATTTGTCTCATCACTCGTGAGGGAACTTTGAAAGCTCAATTTAAATTAATTCTTTCAACTTCTACAAGCAAATGCTCATTTTCTTCTAGGTCGTCAGGGAGACGGCGGGAAGTGGATAGCTCAAGTGGGCAACAATATTGGAGCATTGTAGGTACTAAGTGAAGCCTTGATAACAACGATGATCCGACAAAATCCGCTACTGGAACCAGAAACATACCCAAATATTACGGTGTGACCTCCATACCACAACAGACGTCTAGATTTGAGCTTTCTGAATAAGTCATCTTAGGCAATAGCTATGACCATCATATCAAGATAATAAACTGGATCTCGTGCATCTTGACACATTTGCCTCCTCCATTCATACTGGGCAGTAGAATGCAATAGAGAACCCACTAGAGGTAGCGTCGGAGATGCCTCCCAGTGCTTTTCGAGACAAAAACTCTACACCGCCCTCATCCACTTACTGTATCAGGCTTAGCCCCGACGCTGATAAAACCGATAAGCTGAGTCGCCGCCGCAGACGAGTTAGAAAAATGGAGGGGCAGGAGGGGTAACCCAGTGGTTTTTCTGAAAATTTTGGTGCCCAGAGGCAAACTATGTTGGAAAAAATTTGTGAGCGCATAAAAAATTGGCCCCTCTCTTCTTTTTAACACTCCATCTCCCTCCGTACATCCTCTCACTCCCATTCTCTTTCTTCCTCCTCCATCGATCTCCGGTCGTCCTCCTCCAGACGAACCTCTCTTACTTTCTTTACTTGCGTTCTAGTTTGTTCTTCGGACTTACCTCCATTGAACGAACACCGCTCCCTCATTCAAGAGGAATTTCCCATCATCGCCGAATAATTCAGAGTCGACTCCTCCATCGATCTCTGTAACCTCGACGACCTCTTTTCTTATACCCCATCAAAAAAAGAAAATCCTATACATCGACATCATGCCTACCGAGAACCAGCAGTCGATCAAGGTCCTGGACGAGCTTTTCCAGAAGCTCACCGTGTCCAAGGAGTCCGCTGATATCAAGGAGTCCTCCAACGAGCTGGCCTCTTTCATCAACGGCCGCATCGGCGACCAGGTCGTCCCTGATAAGTGAGTCTTAGCCTTTTTTGCGATGCCATGATCCGGCTTTTCCCATGGGATTTTACTGGGCGCCTCAAGGCTAGTGTTTAGCCTACACTAGACACTTGCCATTCCTGCTGCCCTCGGTTTTCACCTCATTTTTTGTGCGGTCAGCATCCGGGCTGATGTGTCCCATGCATGTGAGACGAGGAACTGGGAAGCGGCTTGAGTGGACGGTATCTTGCGTCGGACAATACGAGTAGCAGAACTTTTTCTTCCTCTCGTTTGCCCCTCCACCGATTGGGCGCCCAATCCTACCCCGCCAGATTTGGGCCAAGGGCGATTCTGCGCTAGGCCCATTTTTTTGGTTGACCCCTCCAGCGAACAGCATCCACAAAAAAAATTCTTGGTCGATCTTTCATGTGCTAACCATTTTTGTCTACAGTGTCATCGAGGGCTTGAAGAAGCAGCTCGCCAACAAGAAGGATGCCGCCGCCCGTGAGAAGGCTTGCGTCGCCATTGAGGCCATTGCTTCTCACTCCGAGGTCTCCGCTTCCGTCGAGCCCTACCTCGTCGTCCTCCTCCCCAGTGTTCTTGCCGCCGTCGGCGACAAGATCACCGCTGTCAAGAATGCTGCCCAGAGCGCCGTTCTCGCCATCGCTGGCGGCATCAACGCCAACGCTGTCAAGGCTGCTCTTCCTTACGTCATGGAGTCTATCCGAACCGCCCAGAAGTGGCCCGAGAAGATGGCTGCTCTCGACTTCGTCGAGGCTCTTGTCAAGAGCTCTCCTGCCCAGCTCGCCTACCGTGTCCCTGAGCTCATTCCCGTCATCTCCGAGTCCATGTGGGACACCAAGAAGGAGGTCAAGGAGCGTGCCTACAAGACCATGGAGCAGCTTTGCCAGCTGATTGTCAACAAGGATATTGAGCGCTTCATTCCCGAGCTCATCAAGTGTATCGCCAAGCCTGAGAACGTTCCCGAGACTGTTCACTTGCTCGGTGCCACCACTTTCGTCACTGAGGTTCAGGAGCCTACCCTTGCCCTTATGGTTCCCCTTCTGGATCGTGGTCTGGCTGAGCGTGATACCGCTATCAAGCGAAAGTCCGCTGTCATCGTTGACAACATGTGCAAGCTTGTCGACGACCCCAACATCGTTGCTCCTTTCTTGCCCAAGATGATGCCAGGTCTCCAGAAGAACTACGAGAACTTGGCTGACCCCGAGGCTCGTGACAAGACCAAGCAGGCTCTTGACACCCTCACTCGTGTCGGTAACATCAAGGACGGTGTCATCCCCGAGGCTCGCCACGACGGTGCCATCAACGTCATCCTCCCCAAGGTCAAGGCCGCCCTCTCCCCCAAGTTCGCCAACTATGTTGAGAAGATGGGCCCTGTTGCTGAGTACATCGCTGCTATCGCTGGTCAGCTTGTTGACGAGAAGGAGACCGAATCCATGATCTGGGTCGACAACCTCAAGGCCTACGTCTCTGTCATCGCTGGCATTGACAACTCTGAGTCTCTCGTCGAGGCCATCCGCAAGACTGCTCTCCCCGGTGCCGTCGCCGAGGCTGAGGCCGAGGAGGATGAGGAGGAGGGTGAGGATCTTTGCAACTGTACCTTCTCTCTTGCCTACGGTGCCAAGATTCTTCTCAACCAGACTCATCTCCGTCTCAAGCGTGGTCAGCGTTACGGTCTTTGCGGTCCCAACGGTTCCGGAAAGTCCACTCTCATGCGCGCCATCAACAACGAGCAGGTTGAGGGTTTCCCTAAGCAGAGCGAGGTCAAGACTGTCTTCGTCGAGCACGACCTTGACTCCGCTGATACTGAGATGACCACCATTGACTGGACCATGAAGAAGCTTGAGGAGGCTGGTGTCACCACCACCCAGGCTGATGTCGAGAAGCAGCTCATCGAGTTCGGCTTCACTGAGCAGATGATCAAGGGTGAGATCAGCGCCCTTTCTGGTGGTTGGAAGATGAAGCTCGCTCTGTGCCGTGCTGTCTTCGAGGCTCCCGATATTCTGCTTCTTGACGAGCCTACCAACCATTTGGATGTGAAGAACGTTAAGTGGCTCGAGGAGTACCTCATCAACTCTCCTTGCACCTCCATCATCGTCTCTCACGACTCTGGTTTCCTCGACAACGTCTGCCAGCACATCGTCCACTACGAGCGCTTCAAGCTCAAGCGCTACAAGGGTAACCTGGCTGCCTTCGTCGCCCGCAACCCCTCTGCCAAGTCTTACTACGAGCTTGGTGAATCCGAGATGGAGTTCACTTTCCCTGAGCCCGGTTTCCTCGAGGGTGTCAAGACCAAGGCCAAGGCCATTCTCCGTGCCACCAACATGTCCTTCCAGTACCCTGGTACCTCCAAGCCTCAGATCCAGGACATCTCCTTCCAGTGCTCTCTGGGCTCCCGTATCGCCGTCATCGGTCCCAACGGTGCTGGCAAGTCTACTCTGATCAACGTGCTCACTGGTGAGCTCATCCCCACTCAGGGTGAGATCTACCAGCACGAGAACATCCGTATCGCCTACATCAAGCAGCACGCTTTCGCTCACATCGATAACCATCTCGATAAGACTCCCTCCGAGTATATCCAATGGCGATTCCAGACTGGTGAGGATCGCGAGACCATGGACCGTGCCAACAAGGTCATCACCGAGGCCGATGAGAAGGCCATGGACAAGATCTTCCGCATTGAGGGCTCTCAGCGTCGTGTCATCGGCATCAACAGCCGAAGAAAGTTCAAGAACTCTTACGAGTACGAGTGTTCGTTCGCTCTTGGTGAGAACGTTGGCATGAAGAACGAGCGATGGACTCCCATGATGTCTGCTGACAACGCCTGGTTGCCCCGAAACGAGCTTCTGGCTTCTCACCAGAAGATGGTTGCTGATGTCGATATGAAGGAGGCTCTTGCCTCTGGTCAGTTCCGACCTCTGGTCCGAAAGGAGATTGAGTCTCACTGCGCCAACTTCGGTCTCGATGCTGAGCTTGTTTCTCACTCTCGCATGCGTGGTCTGTCTGGTGGTCAGCGTGTCAAGACTGTCCTTGCCGCTTGCTCTTGGCAGCGACCTCATCTTATCGTCCTTGACGAGCCTACCAACTATCTCGATCGTGACTCTCTCGGTGCCTTGTCCAAGGCTCTGAAGAAGTTCGAGGGTGGTGTCATCATCATTACTCACTCTGCCGAGTTCACCAAGGACTTGACTGAGGAAGTCTGGGCTGTTATGGACGGCAAGATGACACCTTCCGGTCACAACTGGGTCCAGGGCCAGGGTTCTGGTCCTCGTCTCAAGGCTGACGATGGTGATGAGGAAGAGAAGTTCGATGCCATGGGTAACAAGATTGTCACCACCAAGAAGAAGGCCAAGCTGAGCTCTTCTGAGGCACGAAAGAAGAAGAAGGAGCGTATGGCCCGCCGAAAGCGTGGTGAGGAGGTGTTCAGTGACGAGGATGATCTGTAAACGCATATCTCCCGCAACACCTTTACTCTACCATGTCTTGTGACGACTTCTCTTGATGACTACATACCATTTTCCTTTGTCATGCGTTGATCAAAAAAAGTTACGGGTGCGTCTTTGGTAATGGATGACTGCACTTTTGGCTTCCGATAGACGGAAAGCTTTGTTAGACTACCGCCATGGAGGAACGAGGAAATAACACGGGGGATTGGAGGATCCTAACTGTGTTGAGCCCTCGACTTGGTGGGTTGGAGATTGGCAACTAGTTAGAGCCAAATAGACTTGATTACGATCAATCTGTGTTTTGACCAAATGTGAATGCTGTTGCGAACTGTGATGAATGATGAATATGTGCATGGTGTTAATTGAATGTCATAGTAGATAGACAATTCAAACATATCGATGACTGTGTATATTGCAAGTTGACATTAACATAAATACCATTATCTATCTCGAAAACCCTTCCACTCACTGTGTTGCATGTATATGTGATGGTGCGCTATTGATTGATAGTTAAAGCTTATGACATCTCAACGATGATGGTGCGCTGTGTTGGCAATCGATTCTTCTGGTGGAATCTCAGCAATTCGTGTCTTTACAACAGGGTAGGCAATTCCTCACAGGTGATGCAAGATGAACAAAAATGAAGCAACAAACTGTTTGGCATCATTGCAGAAGGTGAACTGAAATGCAAAAATGAAATGTCTGATGAGACTGGGACTCGAACCCAGGAGGATTGCTCCACCAGGAAATTGGTGTTAAGGTTAACCTTAACCTGGCGCCATAACCAACTCGGCCATCTCACCGAATCTGCTTGATATGGGAAGCCGCAGTAATTTTGTTTAGGTTGTCTAGCAGTTGGTGCCAGTGATACTGTATACTGATCTGTCATGTCTTGACAGTTCGAAGCACTCAACCAGGGACTTCAGAGACCTTGATCCAGTATGGAGCGTGATTTGGGTTCAAAGATAACTCCTCTTGACCCTGGTATGTCTCGAAAATGCCGAACCAGGAGTATTTTCTCGTAGCTACTATATTACACATTTTCAAGAAACAGCAGCAATGCGCAATAACGCGCTATCACGTAGACTGTCCGAACCGTACTCTGTACTCCGTATATGTGAGTTTAAACACAATTTGATACCTGGTATACAGTACCGGAATCAGATAGACACAAGACGTAGTTACTGGGTAGTGGTACTGTGTGCCATAGAGACAAAAACTCGGCAAGCTTAGTATCAGAACATATTCCTTGTGTGTTAAACCTCACCATACCTTTTCAAGTGTATTATCAAAGCGCAGGCTATATCGCTACCCTTGTAACCAAAACTCGGTCTTCAGACTCTCTGCGCCCAGTCTCTTAGCATCATGTATTTCGTCCTCAATGCCAAACTCCAGGTTCACCATGTGGTCCCAACGTCAAAGACTCCTCCACTCCATTAGCATTTACATATGAATTCACTCCCTGGGAGGTACACATCATCGTATGAGTACAACCTTTATCTCCTGCCCTTCTTGGCCATTTCTATCAACATGCGATTAAACTTTCAGCTCCCGGTTAAGCCATCCCGAATCCTCGGCGCCGAAAGATCCACAACTGCCGTGCCTCCCGGCCCGTCCATCTCCAACCAACTTTCAGCTACTTCAACTTGATACCCCAACATTCAAAGGCTTGAGCATGAATATATTCGACCCCGGTACTATACTTGCAGACGGTGTTTCCGCGGACAAATGGAGATAGCTTAAAGAAACCGATCCCTACATACCAAGAACCCTAAATTACCCTGCAAAACACCAAAACAGATATCCAACTCCGTCTACAGCATTTCGAACACCGTAATAGAAAGACGGTTTCACGGTTTAATACTCCGTGCCTGGTCCGCTACTATCAGCACTTTAAGAATCTATGCCACTGACAGGTGCTTAACTTATCAACCCCAAAAACCTTATCATGCCCATCCCTGCTTATCAACACCCATACCAAACAACAGTACTGAGTACCCCAACCTGGGCTTCTCTCACGCCCCCTTCTAGAAACTCCCCGAGTTTGGTCAAACCTCACTCCCACTCCCACTCCCCCTCTCTCTTCCCCATCACCTTTGCCCCCTTTGTGCATCGGCCTCCTGCGCGATCTACATGGGCGGCTCCCCCGCCTTCTGAGCCACGAGCTAAGGAATCCTTAAAGAGACCTAGTAGCTTTACGAAACACTCAATGAGCAGACAGGGGAGACGCATTTGAGATGCTTTGTATTGCCGATCTCGTGATCGGCAGTTGAAATCTATTGGCCGTTCCCTGTAGAGACTGCCAATCTTGATGCGCGAGATCGAACATATCATGGCGGCGCAGCATCATTAAGCTCTTTGGACTTTACGTCACCAGTGTTGAGGCACGATCATTCCATTCAGAAACTCTGTCATAGACTAGAGAGATAGGCGAGATATTCAGTCCAGTAAGCCCTATCAATATACCGCTCGACCAGATAGATCTTGGCGAGATAGCAATGAATTTTGGAGCAAGGTAACCCTAGGCTAGACTTGCTCTTGCGATTCGGAGCAAATAGAGTTACTGGATCCTATTTTCCGTAGCTAAACTTACCAAGATAGGGATGGTGCTCTTAACGACAAGTTTCGTCACGAGTTGGGATTCTTCATCTTTTTGAGTCACTCTGGCATGAGATTGGGACAACGAATGAATCCAGAAAAAAACATAGCTATGCCTTGGGTATATTTTCAGCAAACTACATAATATGTACAGAAAAAATCTCATGTTCTATGAACTCGTAGATTGCATCGGCAGTCGTCTCTTATTCATTTCGCATAAAGTAAACAGTGGCATCCTCTACTCATCCGAATACACCTTGCCCTTGATGCCAACGAGCATTCCCATCTCCTGCCAGAAGCCAGTAGGAGGTGTTGTGATGGAGTTCTCGTAAGCGTCAATGATAGGGCGCTCCCAGGTAAGGTCGACCTCATGGGGACTGAGCCAGCGAGTCTTCTTGTAGAGCTTCCAGAAGATGAAGAGACAAGGGGCGACGATTTGCATGGTGTAATTCTTGAAGAAGCTCTCGACATCCCAGGGCTTGAATGACTTGTAGCCATAGCACATGACGACGCAGAACTGGAAGACCAGACCAATGATGGCGCACCAGGGCTGGAAGCGGCCGTAGTACGGCATCTTGCTTCGGTCAATTCCCTGAGCCTTGCAGGCGCGGTAGTAGTTGAGGAATGTGAGTCCCATGACAAGGTAGTTGATAAGACCACCAGCTGTCATCAGGGCAATGAGCCAGTTGAGAACCTCAGCTGAGCCACTGCTGCACTGGAGGAATGAGAGCATGGGGAACAGCATGACGACGCAGAAGCACCAGATGGGAACACCAGAAGCGGTTGTCTTTCGCAGGAATCGGGGAGCGCGACCCTCAAGAGCAAGACCATACAACGATCGAGTAGCACAGTAGGTATAGGTGTTACCGGCCGAGAAGATAGATGTAAGGAGGAGCGCATTGACAATGTGGGGAAGCACGTCGACCTTCAGGATGTCCATAGCCATGACATAGGGCGAAGCAGCAGCGGTGCCACTTCCCTCCTCGCCAGTAACGAAAATCCTGACGAGCTGAGGATAGTTGTAGGGGACGACGATACCGACAGCGAGGGAGCCCATAATGAAAAAGAAGCAGAATCGGTAGTAAACCGTCTTGAAGGCAGCCTTAATGTAGACACTGGGACGCTTGGCCTCGGCAGCGACCATCGAGATGTATTCGGGACCGACAACAGTAAAGCTGGCGCTCCAGAGGGCACCGAGGAAGCCCTCGAAGCGACCAAGAGGAGTGTTACCGTTGACATCCGAGAAAGCACCTGGGTTCTTCCAGTAGCGGAATCCATAGGCATCACCTTGAGGGTTGCCGCCAACCATTGTGACGAAAGTGAAACTGAAAAGCATAAGAATCAGGATAACCTTGCCGCCCGAAAGCCAAAATTCGGCTTCTCCGTAGGCCTTGACAGCCAAGATGTTCAAAAGACTAAAATACGCAAACGCCGTTAGCATGTGAACTTTGTTTAGGGGGCAGAGACGAGTAAATATTTTGTATGTTCGCGCCCAGCTGCGCCAAAGGAATCAAGCAAACAAGTATGGCATCAACATGCGAAACAGTGGAGGAAAAACACAATCATCTCAAGGACCGGGCCTTGTACTTACGCGTATAGTATGATGACACCAATACAGATGCCAGCTGTAGGGCCAGGGTTCGTGATATCAGAGCTCCAGTATGAGAGGACAAGGTTGATGGCGGTGATTTCGAATGGAATCAGAAGACCTTCGTAGAGGAAGAAGTTCCAACCAGCCATGAAACCAAGAGCGTCATCAGCCCAATGACCGGCGAGACGGATAAAGCCACCAGAAACGGGCATGTATGTGCTCATCTCGGCGACACCATTGTTCACACATGCCAGGATACCAGAGTAGATTGTGTAGGCGAGGAACAAGCCGAGGGGACCACCTTGGGCGAGACCACCACCGATACTCACGAAGAGAGCAGTACCGATGGAGCCACCAATGGCAACGAGCTGGATCTGTCTGTTGTTGAGGAGACGGTGCAGACCATCCGCGTTGTCCATGGTGTGGCCGGCCGCAACGTCGCCGTTGTCAGCCAGGTACTTATCGGTAGAGCCAGCATTGCTGATATAGTTATTGGAGTTCTTCTCCTCGTCGGAAGCCATCTTGGGAGATGTCAGTCACCTTTGCAGGCTTGGTTGATTTCGGTCTATCGATATATTCTTGCGAACAAGGTCGAAGGAAGGAAAGCTCAATCGAGCAAGCGTCTGCGAAGCAATGAAGCAAGCAGACAAAGGTGAATTGAAATATACCGTGTGAAACACTGGTATAGAAAAGCGTTGAAAGTGTAAAAAACACGAGGTGAGAGGGGAGAAGAAAGTTATATCTTGGAGGAGCGGGTATTGAAGTTAATAAGTAAAATCTGACATGGAGGGAGAGCTTCGATTGACCCCAACCCATCGGCCCTTGCCCTCTTCTTACTGCGTGCGTTCAATGCAGGTAAATCCTGGGGCTTTCCGCTGAACTCGAGCCGAGTCGAGTCGAACTGTTGGAGGCCAAGCAAGCAAGCATGTATTGACTGCAGCGGGATGATGGCGGCCAGTCCGAACCAGGATTAGCTGAAGGAGGAGTGGAGAAACAAAGCCAAGCCCATTTCTCGAGGCCAACTGCTTCTGGCTACCTCAGTTCCAAGTATTTGCACCCTTGTGTGAGGCATATTAAGTACCTCGGTTGGATGTAACAGACTTGATGACAAGGGTTATTCCTACTTTACGCCCGGTCGAGTCAGACAACCAATCCCGGCTCAATGCCAGAGTGTAGTTTCGATTTTTGTTGCTTTTACCTGAGAGAAACTGCGCTGAATTGTTTGTACTGCGCAGTTTTCTCAGAGCAGAATGCATACTGAATTTCGATGCGGCCACAGACTCGACATGGTATGGATCAGGCTGCGCGACGTGTCGTATTCGGCGTCCCCTCTGCTGGCCATTCATTATATGTGCGTGTGGTGGTAGGACCCAAAGGAATGGTTCATCTACACGTCTTTTGCCCATTTAGCGAGCCACGAGGTCCTGGTGTTCCGTACATCCCTCAGTCTCTCATCTTTGCGCAGAGACAACCAATTCAAGGACGTTTCAGCTCTCTCCACTTGGTGTTACCATGGCATAGAAGCACTGCCCTCCCTTCATTCGCAGTTATCCTGCTGGACGTGTTCCTTGGTTCATCCTAGTACAGTTCCACTTCCAAACATGCAATACAGGGCAAAAGGCGTTATATTTCATGACGATGTTGGTCAGAGCCTGGTCTTATGGTCCAAACTTTGTGCGGTTAGACTCGACTCGACTCGAGAGAGCTTGTCGGATCATTTTGCGTCTTTGGATATTTCCTTGGCTTATATGTACTGCTCGAGGCCGTGGTACTTGGCGCTTCTCCACCCCCATGGAGAGGGGTGGGATCTTCCCCATCAGAGATATCTCTTTCTCCACTCGCATGTACCTCGTACATTGGTCGCATCCATGCATCCTTGTCAGGATGCTTCCCCGACTGTGGACCACTGCTGATAAGGGTGCTTTTTGCCGATTGACGTTGGACCCTAGGTCTTGGAATATGCTGATCACCAGAAGTAAGCCGTCCTCTATAATTGCTGGCGC
This sequence comes from Fusarium acutatum, assembly GCA_012932015.1. NCBI lineage: Eukaryota > Fungi > Ascomycota > Sordariomycetes > Hypocreales > Nectriaceae > Fusarium > Fusarium acutatum. The sequence goes on along the minus strand of JAADJF010000116.1, from coordinate 78,933 downwards.
CTGTGCCTACTTGGCGGCCCTAGTGTTGCTCTTGGAAAGGGGTCTTTGCTTGGGCAATCCGAGAATTGCCCGGTTTTGGAACCATCAAATGTCTTGAACCTGTTCGGAGACTCCACGGAAGTCGGGGATCTGGAGGCTCTGGCTGGAGCCAATTCCGCCAGAGGGGTAGCCTCCACTGAAAAAGCAGTGTGGAGCTTCTCCAACAACTCGCCTCAGTGGGTGACCTCCACTGAAGCGGATGGATGGAGCTATCTTACAGTGGCCAGTGCCCTATAAAGTCTCCTCTAAAGATAAGCTCCCCGTTCGCCCATGGCCAACCAGACTGAGCAGAGACATGTTGATGCGTGGAAATTGGTAGCCAAGTCAACAACTGCGCAATTTTCTCGCAACACGGGCCGAAAGGACATGTAGAGTTTCCGGAGAGTTTAGATATGATTTTCTTGCATAAATCCGCAAGCCTTGATATGATTTTGTCACAATTATTGTTGTTGAAGGGACTGTGGTCTTGCTCGCGTGCTACTTCAGCAGTACGTAAAAGTAGAGGAAATAATGTCCGTAGTGGTCTCTGACGTCATCATGGTCAGGCTGAACGAAGCCCGATTACGCCTGCCGAATTTGGCCACAGCCGTTGCTAGCGAGTCCTCCACACCTTACTCCGTACTTCACTGACTTCGCTATACCTCAGGTAGTGAGTGGTAGAAGGTCACCACTGTAACTTACAGACAAAACAGACAGACAGGCTACCTTAGTAGTCGGCACTAAGTACCGGGCTCGCTATGCTTTCCTCATGTCATCAATCTTTCAAACACATAATTTGATCGACAGAAGAGGGCATCAACATCTATTGGACCCCAGATCGATGACGGAGTCGCTCGTGCATCCGAGATCAGCAAACTACCCTAAAACGAGTCCCAGTTGCGTGGAATCTGGGGTTTTAGCATCCCCTCATGACCCTCAACTCAAACTCGGCAATTCTTTCTGACACTTCACTTCGTTACTCCATTACGGCCGTAGTTACGATGAATGGTCTTGAAGAAACTGGAGTCACGGGTAATCATTACATAAAAACCTACTTTCAACGACGTCTCAATTCGCCGCTCTCACACCAACTTTCTTCCCCCCATCAGCTCGACCCCAACGCACGCCACAAACTTGGCGGCTGTAGCACACGTCAACGTTGGATGTCGTATGTTGATATCGGATACTTGAGAGAGGTTCACCGGTCACGTGTCGATTATTAAACCTGTGTTGAAGAGCGGAATGAGCGACGCAGCCAAGAGCGCCTGGACATTGAGATGTAACCCCAAGTAACTCAAAGCAGTCGTCTCACCATCTTTCTTTGTTGTCGAGGCAAATAACCCAGTCACGGGAGTCTTTGACAAGCGATACTCAAGGATACACATCGACTTGAAGAACTGAGAAAGCTTGTCTTGACGGGAGCGCACTTGGCTATGCTCCTGCGAATATCATGCCCAGTCTGGTTTGAACCAAGCCAATTCTTTCACGCTTTTACTAGCAGACCGTATACAAAAATCTTGGTATCCCCAAACCCTATGTGGAACAAGGGGAAACATGCATAGCTGCGCTGCAACATCATGATGATAGAACCTGCAGCATGCTGAACGGTATCGCCCCCGTCGCGTGGGGAAGAGGTCATAGTGCAGTTGAAGGATGTGTTGCCCTGGGTGTTCCGTACCCTCAACCGAGCTGAAGGTGAGATGGGTCGGACCCTTGCTCTTCACGACTCGGGCCTGACAGTATAGGCTGGTTTTACGGGCCGAGACATGTAACATATGCCTTTCCGTGAACTGCGCCTGGCGCGCCTGGCGCCAATTTCTCACTCACTGAGACTACACTGTGAAGTTTGTCGCACAGCTCTTGCCCTGCAGCACAGTACGTGCGCCCGGTTTACGTTGACTAGGTCCATCTCGATCGTTGCCATCGTTTACGGAATAAGTCCAGTGCGTTTGTCTTACAAGTGTCCAATGAACCGTCTCAAACGTTCAATAGCTCAATGTACCGGCTAGGATTTACGCCAGTCTCCACTGCTTGATTCCATCGCCTGGCTGCATCTCAGAGTTGGTGGAAGGCTGTGTCTGTTAATTCTTGGCATCGAATTACGAATGGCGGTTGTTTCTGGCTGCCTTGGCATACACGGACTTGGCCGCATGTTGCCCGCCGTACAAAGTGCGTTGTTTGGATGCCCTGACTGCCTGACAGAATGCCACGGTCAGACTCACGCTTGAACCCCAATCACGACTTGGTGGTGCATTTGCGGCTTCTTCAGTCATGGCTGGACCGTTGTACGTCAGGCGCCTAACCACAATGCCGCTGATGGAAGCGCAAACTCTCCATTTTGAGTAAGCAATAAGCTCTTTCTCCAAATCTTGAGAGGTGCAAGACAAAATAAAAGGCCTCTAATAGGCTTCGGTATTACGCCGAACCTCGCGCTATGCGACGCAGAGACAAGTCTGCACCCACTTTGACCGTACTGGTAGCGGAGAATGATGGATTTTGTCGAACCTTGCTTGACGCTGGACGTTTTCCGTACACAGTTGCGTTGTTTACTTTCGATTGGTACGGTTTTTTACTAACAGGCCCCCGTTCTAAACGTCTTGGAGGGAGGCGCATGGCTTTCCCCAACTCTGTCTAGTTGCGGTCTAATTGCATCGATAGGGCCTAGATCAGGGATTGAAAAGTGGGATGGCTCATGGAAACGGACAAGGAGCCCTGTCGGCTGCAACGGACCCTGATGTTCCTTATTAAACGCTGGTAGCAAAACGAGAAGACGCTTGGCTATATAAGTCGTGGTTCGACCGTAAACCTGGTAAGCCTGTTGAAGCTACTGAGCATGTCGGACGACGGTTGATGAGGGTATCCACAAGATTTAGAAAATATCGTATCGGTTCTTGACGCTCTCCATCGGTTCGATTGAGCCGTTGAGTGAAATTTCTTCATTTGTTGAACAAGATGATGCCAGATGAGACAGGCCAAGGAAAGAAGTCATTTCTAGAACTCGGAGGCCATGGCATGTTTGAGCCAAGCTGCCAATCTTTCGATAGCCGTGCCATCCATCCTTAAAGACCAAGGCTATATGTGCCACCACCACACGATACGTAAGCTTTTTACGAAGACATTTAGCTTAGGCCAAGAGAAGCCTTCTTCTCCAAATTATTGAAACGTCCAAGACAGACGAATCTTCTGGGCCTGAGTTTCTCCAAGGCTCAGTTCAGCCTCGGGAGCAAATCGATATGTCTATATATCTATGCTTGTTTCTGACGTAATATAAAAAAGCTACACGTCTACTATCAAATATAGTATACTGTTGATCAGACCCATACTACTATACTATGCATATACCTGTCAAAGATGCAGTCATAGAAGATCATTTCGAATTGGGGCCGTTAACACTTTGGCCGGGACGGGGACTTTTGGTGGGGGGACACTCCGTCGTTCTCGGTGGCCGGCCGATGAGGGGCAGCGAGCGGTGCGGAGAAGTGAAAAAAAAAAAACTAAACGGCGAAGTCAATAGAAGCCTGCGACTGGCTGTATTAGTAAACACCAGGCACAACTCTATCACCATTCACCAAAAATTATACCAACGGAGGAATAAGTCCAGAACACCTCGTACGGTCTATGTACAGTCCCAGAGTTACTGCACTTTTATTCTCGCCTATTTCATATATCCAAAGAGCAGAGAGATCTTCAGTGCAGTGCAGTGCAGTGCGAGGCCGGGGCCAAGACCTAACCCTGCCTTTTCAACGCCATAACGTTGACGCCCAACTGGCGACGATTTTTGGTCAACTAAGGCAAAATAAAATATTGTCTTGAAGATAACTACCTACACATATAGCTATGGGAAGTTTGAGCGAATGCGGGAGCGCTTTGCGCAACGGGCGTTATGCCTCTATCATTCTCTCCAAGGACCCCCGTGCCGAGTCACAACCCGCTCCGAACTCTACCTCCGGCTCCGTATCGGACCCAGCTCCGGTGGCCGGGGCTCTGATACAAGCTCTCGTTACTCGGTTGACATTCGGACCTGATTCCAAGACTCAACCTGCTACAGACACAGATACTCCCCAGGCTCTCGCCGTTGGTCTTGCTGCCTTGAACGCCTTCCTTCAAGTCAACGTCACTGGTCCTGTTCTTCCGGAGTCAGCGGCTCTAAGCACACTTTTTACCAAGGCATGGGCTAGCCAGCAGTCGGATGATGCAAAAAAGAGCCACGCTCATCTCCATAAGGCTTGTCTCAGCTATCTTGAGGTTGATGGCGTCTCGCCATATGCCTACATCCCTCACCTGGAACTCTTCGCCCTAGCGAAATACATCATCACACAGGAGCTATGTCAAGTTGCCAATGATGTAGTGGAAATACCTTCCGAGAAAAAGCCAATCAAGAACAGTGTTGCTTGGACACAGCTTCGAGTTAATATCTGGCACTACAAGCTCCTGACCCAGCCCACTCTTGGACATGGATCCAACTTTGCTCGAAGCTCCCAGTGGAGCGATGTGCCAACGTTGGCTTCCCAGATCCTCGACGGAATCGACAACGTGAGAACCAAGATCCTCGGAGAGGAGGTCTGGGCATCAGGTGACGATGGCTGGAGCCGTGATGATAAGGTGCAGTTCCTCGTTGAAGTGGCCAACAACTACATTCTACTCGGTCGCGACGACAAGGCCAAGGAAGCTATCAAGGAAGCATCACAAACAAGCGGCCTAGAGTATGCACTCTCAGGTGCCCTTGGAAAGAGAACCAAGTTCCAAGAGAACAGCATTAGCCAGCTCGTCGTTCTGGCCAAGAGCGGTTCCGAGCAGCGAGTGGACGATGCTGAAGAGGAAGCAAAGCCAGATGCTCTTCAACTGAACGACGATACTCTACACGAGGAAATTCAGTTTACCAAGGAAACGAATGGAAACGACAAGAAGGCCTCCCTTCCCGCTGCCCTGGCTGATCTCTCACCTGACGATCAGCCTCAACTCTCCCCTCTCGACCAGATCATTCTTCTTACTGAGGCTACCTTGAAGGATGCTTTCTCGCCTATTGATACCCTCACTTCGGCAGAAGTGCTTCCCTACGCAGTGAGAGTCATCGGGGACAAGTCTACGAACTGGCAGATATACACCCAGGCATTGCTGGTCCGATCCAGAATCGAGGTCCACCGCAGCCGAACCGTTGAGAGAGGTGTTCTTCAGCTTCAGGCTGTGGCAGACCAAGTACTCACTGATACCACGGCGGAAGCCCAACAAAAAGCCGAGGAAAAAGAGCAAAGCTCGGAAACGGACGCTCCTGCTATCCAAATAACCAGCCCTGACGAAGTTTCTGCGCCTGTTCAGCCCAAGCCAACATCCTTCCTGCCCGCGCCTAAGGCCTCTGAGTCTGCACCAGCTCATGTGCGTCTTGAGTACATTCACGCTATCTGTTCACCTCCACGATGGCATCTCGAGTCTGAACTGGCCTACGCCTGGGCTGGTATCGGCTCTCTAGCTTCTGCTCTCGAGATTTTCAAGCGCCTTCGATTGTGGGCCGAAGTTGCACTCTGCCTTGCCAGCGCCGCTGCGTCAGAGGATGAAGATGGTCGTGGCAGTGGTGGTGAGGCGAAGGCCAAAGGAATTCTTCGATGGAGGCTGTTCCACCGAACTGGTGACCAAGCATCAACTTCTGACCCTGATGATGAAGATATCGGTGAAGATGTTACACTTCTCAAGGCTGCAGACTTCTCTGGCCCTGAGCGCGATCCTCCTCCACCCAACGCTCCCCGACTCTTCTGCATCCTAGGTGATATCGAAAACGAACCGTCCTATTATGAGCGTGCGTGGGAAATCTCCAAGCACCGATATGCCAGAGCTCAAAAGTCGCTCGGAGAGTACTACCTACAGAACAAGGAATGGGAGCAGGCCCGGGAGGCCTATAAGAAGGCGACAGCTGTCAACCGTTTGAGTCCTGAGATGTGGAGTCGTCTTGGAGATATCAGCTTGCGACTTGCGCAGTTCAGCGATGCCGCCGAAGCATTCAATCGTTCTATTGGATCTGCAAGCGACACAGCTGGAGGTGAAGATGCCCGAACCTGGAGTAACCTGGGAAGTGCTCTCTGGAGTCTGTACTGTGAGGTTGTTGCTGAGGCCAAGAACAACCCTGCTCCCGTATCAGAAGCCCCTGTGCCTGTCCCTGCAGAGGACGAAGAGGACGATGTTGCTCTCGTTGCTGCGTCTAAGCCTTCAGATCGCGATCCAGCCACTCTTCTGGCCCAGTCACTGGCGGCCTACAAGAGAGGTGCTTCCATTGCCCACGATAACTGGCGAATCTGGGATAACGTACTCACACTGGCTTCGCGTGTGCAGCCACCTGCCATTCCTGACATGATCCTCGCTCTCAAGCACATTATCCAAATCCGCAAGTCCGAAGACGCTCTCGATGCGGATGTTCTCGGGGCGTTGCTTCAAGACGCTGTGCTCTCTGTGGAAAAGCCTTCGGATTCGGGTGTCTATGAGCCTCCCCGTGGCACACCAGAACGATTGGTAATGCGGCTCTTTGAAGAGGAAGTCGTCCCCCTCATCACACAGCGCTCTGAGCTCTGGACCCTGGTTTCACGGCTGCGTGCTTGGAGAAGGGACTACGCAGGCGCTATTGATGCAGCAGAGCGAGCTTGGCGAGCAGCCGTAGGATCCTCAGGCAGTGGCCTTCTGCCGGGAGCAGCAGCCACGACAGCCGATGAAGCGCGAGACTGGACTGTTGACGAGGGTGCATGGACTATAGTTGTGCAGAGAACTGACGAGCTGGTGTCTGTGTTTGAAAACTGGGGTCCTTCAGTTGAGTCCATCGGCAGTAAGTGGAAGGGCAAGGCAAGAAGCGCTGTAAGGAGTGTAATGGGCCGAGGAAAGGAGAGATGGGAGGGAAGCGAGGGCTGGAAGACCTTGGAGACTTTGATGGAAGGACTAAGAATCTCGTCCTGAAGAAAGAATTTGGGTACGAAAAAGACCTGGTTAGGTCAAATGTCGATCATGATAGGAAAGAGTAAATTAAAGTATAGAAAAGGCTGGGAATGAAATGGCTTCAAACTGGTCCTTTGATTCTGGTTTTCCTGGGCAACTTGTTCGTCAAACACAGTCAAAGTCTTGAAATAACTGTAGCTTCACAAGGTGTCAGGCACGGGAGGTTTGGGATAATCAACAACGCTTCATGAGGCTTGAGCTAATCTCCTACACACTAAGCAATAAATTGTAGTCGAATGAAAGTCGAAGAACTGAAACAACAAGATATTTCTCCAGCCCAGCTCCAACATCCATGTCATCAACAGTTTTTGTTTTCTTCCACATCATACATTATCTCATGCCCTTGAGACTCAAAGTTCCGCGGTTCATTTTGACTTGGCTTGCAGAATATTCTATCCCGATGCCAGGCAGAACAGCCTATCCCAGCCAGCGACAGTAATGCCATCTTTAGTGAATAGTAATCAGCGAAGTCTCTGACAGGATTCAATGCACACAGATTCAGTCGTCTATTTCTTGCCCTTCTTGCGACCTGGCACGACCTTGAATCCCGCGGCCTGCATGCTAGCATCATCGCGAGGACTAGTAGCGACTGCAGCAGCACTGCTCGAGCTTCCCTTCTTGGCAACTTCACTCCAACCGCCTCCATTTCCTCCCTTGTTGTCGGGCTGCTTTTCGACTACTCCACGCTCAGCGAGCTTCTTGCGGCGAACAAACTCCTCGGCAAAATGGCGGCCATCCATGGTGGTTGAGTTTGAGTAAACAGCATCAGCAATCAAACCAGTGTCGAGGGGCAACACATCGAGGGCAGCTTGGAAGGTAGGAACTAGAGGATTTGGTTAGTTCTAGTCAAATAAGAATCATTCTGCACTTGTCAAAGGGACTTACTATCAATAGCACCAGTGATGCCCCGGGAGAGCTCCCGGTTCACCCACTTGTTGAATTCTTCCATAGCAGTGTTGCTGCCCTCGGCTTTGCCGTTGGTTGACGCAGCTGGCTTAGAAACAGACCTCACAGGAGAGGTCATAGGCTTGATGGTTGTTCCGCTGACGGATCGGCTTTGAGACGAGGGGCCAACGGGTGCCTTGACCTTGCCACCAGCACCAACGGTCGCCCAGCCGCTTCCAGGGGGTGGCGCGGCTGCACCCGCCGCCGCAGATGCAGCATTGGTGAGTGTAGACTGGCCGGGTTTCCCAGCGAGGTTGGCATAACTCTTTGATACGCTAGTCGGCGTTCCGGCCTGTGAGCTCACCTGCTGGCTTGTCTTCTGCTTTCGAAGCTCCTCCTCACGTTGGATCTCAGCGAGAGTCTTCTTGCTGGAGGCTGAAGCTGAGGGGGTAGAAGTAGAAGTGGTTTTGGAGGGTCCGGGCTTGGACCAAGGGCTGGCAGAAGGAGCGGGCGAGCCGTGACCCCAAGTACTGGTAGCAGGCAGGCCAGCATTGGCAACGGCAGCAGTTTTCTCTCTGAGTACCGCAGCCTCTTGCTCGAGAATAGCCTTCCTCTGGGCAGCAGCAGCCTCCTCAGCCTTTGCAGCCTTTCGTGCCTCAGCTTCCTGAATCTCCTTCAGACTGGGTCCCTTGTGTCCTTCAGCGCCGTGGTCTTTGGCCCAAGGAGCCAGGGGTGGTGGCTGAGCATTGATTGATACGCTATCAGGAGTTCCGGTCTGAGAGCGATTATACTGCTCAGGTAGGTTTGAACGAGCACGCTGAGCTGTCGGAGCCGGAAGTGGAGTACCGGTGGACGCAGGGGGAGGGAAAGGCATGGGCATATCAGGCTCTACTGGCTGAGCGGCGGCGGCGGCAGCAGCAGCCTGAGTCTTCTGGACCTGTTGAGTCAGAGACAAGGCATCCTCAGCTGCCTTCTTCCTGGCAGCTCGAGCAGCCTTACCAGTTAGAGCCGGGGCCTCTGTGGGCCGTTGGGTTTCTTCAGTGGCGACCTCAGAGGCAGGGGAGGGCGCCTCAATTGATTCCCCACCGTTGCCCTCGATATCCTTGGCCGCCTTTTCAGCTTCGAACTGCGCTCGGTAGGCCTCGAACTCTTGAAGGCGCTCCTTGAACCCCTCGGGATCTTGCTCCAGGTTATCGGTGTCCGGAAGACCAGCGCGTGCCGCATCAGCGGCAGGGGCGCCAATAGGTTGTGGAGCACCAGAGCCTTGCAGACCAGCAAGTACCTGGCGTTCATTATTTGTGAGATTGTTTAGGTCATCATCTCTGAAGGGGTCTCCGTTTCCCGAACCCGATGGCATGTTTGCTTGACTACCAACCGGTCCAGTTCCGTCAAAAAAAGCTCCGGAAGGTGGCATAGCACCGATGGGCTGCTGGTGAGGCATTCCGATGGGGTTCGGAGACGAAATGCTACCAAAGCTTGGCTGGCTCTGCAAGCTGTGCGCACTGGAGTGATGCTGGAGCATTGGGCCAGGGAGAGGGAACTTAGACATAGCTTGAGCTCGCATGACAAACTCGCGCTGCTGTACCATGAGATACTGCTCTTCTTGCTTACGTCTTTCCAAATTGTTCTGTTCTTCAGCCGTAAGAGTGCGTCCAAAGCTAGGGAACACACCACTTAGGGGAGGTACCACTCCACTGTTACCCTGGGGAGAGAAAGGACCAGCTTGGGTAGGGGGACCATGAGGGATGCCAATCTGAGGAACCAAGAATGGCTCTCTCGAGTTTCCTATACGTCGGATAAGCTGACCCAGGGGTTCAAATTCCTGATCCTCGACTTTCTTTACACGGAGGTCGGGGGTGAAGAAGTTGGCCTTGTACCAATCATTCATCTCAAGTCCTGTGAAGGGACCCTGGACATGTCCAGAAGGATCGAGGTATACCCATCTCATACGATCTGGCATGACCATCGTGCGCTGGGCCTGAGTTGTAGGAGGCTCAGTGCTGCCTTGTCCGCCACCAAATGGCAGACCACCACCAACGGGGGTAAGGGATTGAGGAGCAGTTGCGGTGGTGGTGGTGGGATGACTGGGTTCTCCAGTGCTAAAGATACCTTGTGCTGGGGAGGCTTCAGGACCCGGGAAAAGTGCCCCAAACACACCGCGATTAGCTCGCATGGGACTGTCGCCCTCGCGAAGTGGTACGCCAAAGTTTGTTCGGCCGATAGCGCCGAGAGGGTTGCTCTGACGTAGGTCGGGCAAAGAATCGGAGAGGCTATCATGCTCATGACTCTGCATCTGTGCCTGCATTGCGGGAGGGAAAAGAGAGCCCATCTTGCTGCCGCGGCCTATGCTTCCTGTCCCAAGACCACCAGTGCCGGCAGGTCCAAAGACATTGTTTAGGTTGGACAGTCCAGGCGACTGGAGGTCACCCATAGGACTAAAAAGAGAAGCACCAAATGCAGCACCTAGATTGGGTCGTTCACGATCCGGAGTGCCAATTGCAGGATTACCAGAAGCGGGCCAACCTGATAAAGTGTTCAAAGAAGGGTAGGCCTTGGCGCCAACGCTCGAGGTCTGACTACGATCACCTCCATCATAGCCACCAAAACCACGACCGATCGAACCGAAGTTCGCAGGGCCATCGTGAAGGCTTGCGCCGTGAGTCTTGTCGTCATTGGCATCGATCTCATCATGGCCTTGTCGGTCAGCAGGAGGACTGCGGTAGGGATTAGTCTCGGAGGGGCTGACAGGGCCTTCATCCCCATGGGATCTGAGATTCAGGCCTGCCATGCCGAAGTCGCCAGTGGACCCCTTAACTGGAGTTCCTAGGGTTCCTGCTCGGTTTGCTTGCTGAGACATCCCACCAGCGTCAGTATCCTGAGCTCCGCCAAGAACCGCGCTTCCAGATAGGGTATCATCACCAAATGGATCGGTGTCGGTTCGAGGACGAGACCGCCAAGACTGCTGATTGAGAGGGTTTTGACCCTCAGCTGCCTTGCCACTGAGGTTATCCGAGCTGTCCTTGGGAATGAGATGAGCCAACCTGCTCCCACTAGCAGCACCGCCGACACGTTTGTCACCAACGGCGGGCGAAGTTGGCAGAGCGAAATTACCAAAGGCTCCTACACCAGGTGTCGTCTGGTTGGAAGGTGGCCAGATGGGATTGGTACCCCCGATACCGCCCGTATTGGAACGCATCAGGTTACCAAAAGGAGGGAGTTTTCCAGGAGCGTCACGGAGAACGGCCTCACTATCGGACTCGTCGGCTTCGGCCTCTCTGAGATCGGTTTTGCTGCGCTGAAACCAGTAAGAGGGATCGTCACGAGAGAAGCGATTAGCAGTGGGAGATGCTAAAGCACTTCCACCAAAGGGATTGGATTCGATAGTCTCACGTCGGCGAGTCCCGGGTCGTGTAGCTGACGAAGGTGAACTGACGCCGAAAGTATTGGAAGTGCCCTGGGATAAGGATGCTTTACGTCCATTTGCGCCACCCTGGTGGGCGTCTTTGTTTTGGGTCGGAGGTTTAAGCGGCGAGTTTATCTCATTGAAGGCCTACTAGTGGTTAGCACAAACTTTGAACACCTCCGACAGTGCGGGGGGCGGCGCACCTCCTTCTCCTCCAACGACATATCCTGCAGTCCCATTGGAGTTGAATCTCCAGAATCATCCCAGCACGCGCCAGGTTCCTGCGGAATATGATTGTCGCTGCTTTTACCCCAGCCTCTAGGAGTATGTCCATTCATTTGGCCAGGATTCCACCCCGTGGCAAATAGACGAGTTGGGTCGTCGGCTAACCTTTGTGGACGGTACATCTCTAACAGGTCCTCTTTGGTGTACCGCGCTGGTGGCAGCTCATATGTCGATGGAAATGCAGACACAGGGCTTTCGGCGGTGGGGTGCTGAACTGCGTGATCCGTCGAGGGCGGCGGCTGCGAAGAGGGCTGACCCAAAGGAGTTGTAGATGATCGTCGGAAGGTAAGAGTTCCATTGGTAGAGCGGCCATCTCTCCTTGCCCTGAGACATAATTAGTGATAGTTCGTGAATACCAATATGTAAGTTTGTGGAAAGTGCATGACAAGTTGTGGCGGGCCGTGCAACAGCAACAGGCAATTTTGAGATATTCACAAGTGGCATACGGTTCACTAAAACCAAGACAAGCACACTTGCTATTCTTGAAACCAGCGCAAAAGGTGCCCTAAGATTCTCAAGCGCCCATCGCGACAAACAAGCCAAGCGCTGTGCAGCACACATGGTATTGCACACCACAACCACGGGCTACACGCGGGGCATTTGGGGGACACGGTATGCAGCACAACATCCACCATGATACCAGGTCCAGCTACTCAAGGCCAAAGAAGGGTTTCGACAAAGCCATTGTCTCCGCTGAAAAACCACCGGGGGAATAAAGCAGTTCAGTGGGAACTAAAGTGAGTACTAACCAGTCTCCAGAAGTAGCTCCTCTTCCATCAGCTCTTCCTCCCCTGGAATTGGCGTTTTGGCCAGCGGCAGCCGAGGCAAAGCTCGAGGGAAGATTGGTCGGCATATTGATTAACAGTTCGGAAGGACGGTAGTGAGTGTGAAACGTCTTCGTCGTTCAAGATCGAGGGCGCGAATGTCGATGGTGAGTCGATTCGGTATGGATGATGCAAGTGACAGCTGAGGGATGGTGACCAGAAGCTGTACTGTGACTAAAAAGGCTTGTTGGCAAAATTGCTGGAGCGAACGCGCAACAGTAATGCAAAAAGCCTTAGTTCAAGGTAAGGATACGGGAGCACAAAACGCTGCTTAAAGCGATGGTCCAGAGACAAAGGCGGAGGGCGATGCGGTATGCGATATCGTAAACGATAGTGTTAATTGTTGTGATCGGCGGGGGAGCGCGACGTGAAGGCTTGGTAGATTGATGTTTCTTTTTTCGAGGATCCGACTAGAAGAGGGTTTCGTGTGATGTTGCGGTGGTGATGTAAACGCTGTGGTTTGAGTGACCTTTAAACGGGGCAACGAAAAAAATCGAGTGGAAGGGTTTTGGGGAACCATTTATCAGATAGTGAGGTACCAAAGTTTACAAGTGGACATACACTATCCCTCAGGTTCCAGCTTACTGGTGGGTTCGTCAAATAGCACTGTCCTGGTCATCTAGCCACCTAACTGGCAGCCTCTGATTAGTGGGGTTAATTAGTAGTTGTTACTGTGTTACAGCCCGCTCTAGGAGCTCAGAGTGGGAGCTACACAGGACTACGGCCGAGAATTTACCGGCATATACTGCTAGCAAACCAGCATATTGAATTTCAGGGCTGGATCCTAAACGAAAATGGGGACAAACTGCAGAAAGCCATTGAAGACTGTCCACTTCGAATTTGACATTTTGTCATCAGGGCTTGATCTTGGGAAACTGGTTGAACTAGATATCAGACTATTGGCTACCAGCCGAATGGGTCAGGGGATTCTATTCGATGCATCAATCAATATCTAACCTCGGTACGGACACCGATTTGAAAATTGGGCTAACTATTCGTCTATTCAATGTGGCAAAGACCTAGCACTTCACCATTGAAAAATGGTACCTCAAGGTATCTCATGGAACCTTAGGAACACGAAGGTCACGTGCCGTCACACATCAAGGGACTGTATGACATTCTTAGATGCGGCACGTCACACGCAACACGTCAAAAAGCGCGACGCGTTCTCCCTCCCCACGAATCAGAGCTTGAAACCCGTATATGGGCTTTAGCCTTTGCCAAGTATGCACGCCACAAGACACAATTCTCAGCTACATGCAGACAGATGCCTTAGGGCTGAAGCCTATGGATTAGCATAGTCGTCATGATTCGTAGTGCTTTATGTCAGGAAATGTGTAGCATTGTCCTAATGGCTTAACTATAGGGCTTCATACAGTTAGTGAGAAGCGAAACGAAACTATCACGCTGTGCAATTTTGTATGAGACGTCCTAGGACGTGAAAAGGACTGGAGGGCTAAAGAGAAGAATATCATATCAAGGACAAGGTAGTAGATGCTATTCGGCATATTCGAAATATAATAAGATCAATGTGAGCCAACTGAAACTTATAGATGATTCGGAGGTCCTGGTCATTATATTCCAACGCATTTTTGTCGTGAATCTTGCAATGACATTTGCCTAGGTAGTTACAGCATCAGGTATGGACTCATTTCTTCGTCCCCCCTTGAGGCGTGGTGATGGACTGAACTCTCTGAATCCGCCTCGTCTGATCTGCTATTCAAAGACTATGCCTACGGCGAGACGACGATTCCACGTCATGGCTCTATTAAAGGTCGTAGAGTGAATCACTGGACTCTATTTACAGATATGTCGCATTTTGTGGTGCCTTCGAGTCCAGCCAACACTACCCATTCATGTCAGCTTGTACCCTCTAACCGTTATCAATGCACGAGAAGTATTGATGAGTGTTGGTTACTGAATACTACTCGAGCGTACTCTCGTGGTGTTGTATCTGACTGTCGCTGTACAACTGCGGTTAACGCTGGCGTTGGCGATGCAAGCAAATGCAGATCTGCAGGTTCCAGCGTAGCTGTTGTGGTTTGCCAGAAACCCCTATAGAAACTTGAGCTACCGAGGCGTAAATATCACAATCCAGTTAATACTAACCTTGTGTATCTTGAACCTTGACACTCTTCGTCCCCTCATAAACGTGGTATCATGACGCCTGCAAAGCGAGACACAAGCGTTTTGGCAAAACTCTATGTGAAGGGATGGGCACATAGTCTTTCGCATACGTAACAGTAGTTGGTAACACCACGCCCACCTGGATGCGTCAGTACCCAATTCATGGTACTTTTGTCATCACATTGTTGATTTGTCATGATTCGAATGCTCAATGAGCATAAGAGGCATCGACGTCATCCATAACGCCCCGCATGGCCTTGTCCGTAAGCTATGATCCCGAGGCTGGAAGGCGCTCAAATATTCGACAGAAAATGTGCTTTGAACTTCTTGTTGGCGCGGTCTGCTGCCCTTAACATCATCTGATCTCCGAGAACCTCACAAGCAAACTTCTTGTTTGGCCCGCTTTCACCATCGGAGGCTCCATCACTAATCGCTATTTCGACTCGAAAAATAGTGCCTTCCTTGGGAACAACCTTCACCCCTCGTTTCTTGGTTATAATCTCGAAGACAAACTTGCGATCGCGGACGACAACACCTTGAATGCCGACTCGGCTCGGGCAATGGCTTCGAACAACTTGAATAGGAGCACCATGAAACTCGGCGCTGGCTAGTTTCGCTGCTGCACTGGGTCCTCCAGTCGAAAGATCGTTCCCAAGTAGCTCTCGAGCATATCCAAGCCACATTTGACTCAGGGGCTCATAGATGTGATATTTTTGGCCATCCTTAGGTATGTCATGAAGGCCCAAGCTTCGCTTCTCTCGAGACGATAGTGGCTTGGGTCTCTGCTTTTGCTTTTCCTTTTTATCTTGGCGAGCTTTTCGACGTGCAGCGCGCGCGTTGATTGTGGAAGGTGGAGGAGAGGTTGGTCGCAGGATGAGCGAGCGATGCTGGATCTTTTCCGAGTAAATGCGATTCACGCTGTCGGGGGAATGCGCTCTGGCCAGCAGATTCTGCGTAGCCTGTTGAGGTGCGCTGGCCATGATTTGATGGGTGACGTCGATAGCTAAGGTAACTTGTGCATGTTGTGTCGAAAATTAACAACTTAGAAAAAAGTGTTGGGCGGAAATATACCGCGATTCCGAGCTTTGTGCAAGCCAATTTTCTGGGGAAATGAACCGTCCAAGCTTTAGGCTTCACATGCCGCTCGGCAGAGTCAAATGATGCCTGCCCCACTCGGCCAATCCCGTCTTGTCGCAACTTGGATCTTCCATTCAGGATACCTTACCTCACCTTACTTGTCATAGTAATGAGCTGCAGTGCAATCAATGCTCTTGGAATCTGTATTATAATAGCCGAAGCTGCCTCGGACAGTGACGTGACTCTGTCACTTTCTGGCGATGAGAAAGAACGGTTGAACATCAATTACGCGCGCTCTACTCAAGAAGCTTAGCCTTCTCCAAGCCAGTATCCGCCATGTCGCATAACGAAGACGCGGTCGATGCGTCGACCAATTCAGCGCCAGACCTTCAGATCTTGGGTGATGAAGTAACCCTCCAGCCCAGTGGCTATGTTGAGTCGCCATCCAAGAATATTCCCGAGGGAAAGGAAGAGGCTTTGATGGACAAGTTTGCCTCATTCCGCTCTGAACCTTTCCAGTAAAGTGCCCTGCTTCATCGTCGCCGTGTCCATTCTCGCACACATTGGCCCTTCTCAAACATTTCGACTCAAACTAACGAAACCTACTCCCAGATTCCTTCGCGAAGTGTCATTATATGTATCTGGTCAAGGATGGCGAGCTTACGACCGTGTCATTGGCCAGCCTGTCTTCTACTCCGGGTTCTCAGAAAACATGAAGAGCATGGTTCTCTCAGCTCCTCTTCTTCAGCAAAGAATCAGCCGGCTTGCTGAACACCGCGTGGCTGTTGAAGAGCGCGAGGGTATGCTGCCGAGGGACAGCAAAGACTATGGCGCCAAACGAGCCCATCGACTCACAGAGATTGAGTCAGGTCTTCAAGAACTTGCGGAGAAGTGGACTGACGATATGATATGCAAGATGGAAAGCAAAGCGTTTATTCGTGGGGCCTACTATCTGACCACTCAGCTATTGACGCGCGCATATCACCAAGGTATCCATGTTTCCAGTGAAGAGGTTTTGCGCCTGCGGAAGGTCGCTGAGGTCGCAGCAAAGAAGAAACAGAGCATCATCTTCTTACCGAGTCATCGATCGCACGTCGATTACGTCTCGTTGCAGCTTATCTGCTACCGCTTAGGTCTTACGTTACCTGTCGTGGTCGCAGGGGACAACTTGAACATCCCAGTGTTGGGCGAATTCCTTCAGCATGCAGGAGCCATGTGGATTCGAAGGGCGTTCGGTGATGATGTCCTCTACACCACCTTAGTCCAGTCATATATCGACACACTACTTCAAGAAGGCTACAACTTCGAGTGCTTCATTGAGGGTGGACGCTCTCGTACAGGGAAGTTATTACCTCCAAAGTTTGGAATTCTTAGTTTTGTACTCGATAGTATTTTATCTGGGCGTGTTAAGGATGCTATCATATGCCCTGTCAGCACGCAGTACGATAAAGTTATTGAGACGGAGGGTTATGTTACCGAGCTACTTGGAATGCCCAAGAAGAAGGAGAATCTTGCTGACTTTCTGAGCGGCGGATCTTCCGTCCTTTCTTTACGCTTGGGTCGCGTGGATGTCAGGTTTCATGAGCCTTGGAGCTTACGAAAGTTCTTGGATGACCAGCTATCAAAACTGCCCAGTGTACCACGCGGTCTCGATACTGATCATCAACGTCCAGAGGTCCGAGCAGTACGA
This sequence comes from Fusarium acutatum, assembly GCA_012932015.1. Taxonomy (NCBI): domain Eukaryota; kingdom Fungi; phylum Ascomycota; class Sordariomycetes; order Hypocreales; family Nectriaceae; genus Fusarium; species Fusarium acutatum. The sequence continues at coordinate 61,652 of JAADJF010000116.1, read as the reverse complement.
GAGAAACTTTTACGCACGATGGGCTATCAGGTTCTGAGCGATATCAACGAAGTGTCTGTCGTGATGCCTACAGCACTGATAGGGACTGTTCTTCTGACACTCCGCGGTCGCGGAGTGGGCAAGGAAGAATTGAAACGGCGAGTTACATGGCTCACAGAACGTGTACGTGCAAAAGGTGGGCGCGTGGCCCATTTCGGCAATGCACCTCTGACCGAAATCATCGAACGCGGTCTCGAGGTTCTCGGCAAAGATCTTGTTGGCGTGGTCGAGGGTCTTGCTGAGCCTACATACTATGCTGTCGACCGCTTCCAGCTGTCATTCTATCGTAACATGACGATCCATCTCTTCATTTACGAGGCACTCGTCAGTGCAGCAATGTATTCAAGAGTTAAGAGGGGAGGTGGGCCCCAAATGCAAGACATGCCGTTTGACGAGCTGAAAGAACAAGTATACTTCCTTTCGTCACTGTTTCGAGGCGAGTTCATCTTTTCTAGTGAGGGCCTTGACACCAATCTGGATCGGACTTTGAGAGGCTTGGAGGCGGACGAAGTTATTAGGGTTGACCGCGACGCAGAGGGCAACGTCACAATGGTTGGTCTTGCAGACCAGGAGAGAAGGGCTGGAAGAGAGAACTACGATTTTTACTGCTTCCTTATATGGCCTTTCATCGAGGCCACTTGGTTGGCAGCAGTCTCTCTTATGGGTCTTACTCCCCCCCTGGGCCAAAATGGAGAGATCTGGATTGAACAAGGCAAAACACACAACAGCGCACAGTTGGTAAGTTTTCATACACACGTTTCACTGGGCCATGTTCGTGTTTCCCATCAGTTCATTGTGCTCACAAAATATCTAGCTCGGCAAGACACTTTATCACCAGGGTGATCTCTCGTATTTTGAAGCTGTCAATAAGGAGACTCTGAAGAACTCGTACACACGCTTCGAACAAGACCAACTCCTCCACGTTGTTAAATCAAAAGACTCAAAGATTCCTCCGCGTGTGCAGCTCGACGCCTCCTGGCGAACTCCTCGCGATCCCGAGACTGGCGCGCTGCTGGCGGAAGGCAAACTTTGGGACTTTACCGAGAAGATCGCCAAATCACGACGTGAAGGCAAAAACCGCCGTGATGGCGCCACGGTTAGCAGTCGTGTGCTCCGACTTACCGATGAGCTCGGCCGTAAACTTTGGGAGGAAACAGTAGAAGGCGAACGCAGCGGAAAAGCCAAGGTCCCTAGCAGATTAAACAATGAAGAGAAGGAGGCTTTCGGCAAGAGTATAAGGCAAGTTAAGAAGAAAAGAGAGGAGAGGGCTCGGGCTCATCTTTAAGCCATGGAAGAGTTTGTCCAGGACATCTTCGAAGGGCCATCCACGACCAGTCTTTTGATTAAGTGGCCTTTGGAGCTACAGCAACATATTTAGCAACTGATACGAATTTATACATATATATCCAGTCAATACAATAGCATGCTTCCTATCTAGCCCCCAGGAGCAAGACTTCAAGCCCTGAGATACGATGTCAAGATAAACTTACTAAAGTGCTACCTTGAACTTTTACTAACTTACTTGAATCTTTATATCGCTTAGGATCGAGGTTCTACGTTTTTTTTAACCTAACCTAGCTAGCCCAATGTCATAGGCTCGATTTTGAACAGTTGAGGTCTGTTTGGATATACCTTTTAGGTTTCATTTCTCATATTACCAGCGTCTATGGTTCCTTAGGCTCTTGGGGCTTGAGGATGATATTGTCTATCAAACGTACCGCTGGGCCTCCACTGAAGCCCAGGTCCTCGCCTTTCTGAGCATGCTCCACTGGTAACATCTTAATCGCTGCGCTCATAACTGCTCCGCGGGATGGATCAACCTCGTCGATTTCCACTAATGTTTCTGGATCTGCCAGAGATACGTAGTCAACCTCGAAGAGCACACGTTCTGTGGGAGGAAGCGTGGATTGGCGGGATGCTGTAGCATCGATAAAATTGTGTGCAGCGCCAAGAATTTCTTCTCTCTTGCACGACGCCTTAGTGTTGTATACTTCGGCAGCGGCAAATAGTGCATGGGGAAGCACTGTAGCAACAGCTCTTCGTCTTGGACCAAGATACACATTCCGAGAACTCAAAGCAAGGCCATCGAGTTCACGTTGTGTGGGTTCAACGACAACCTCCATGGGCAGGATGAAATCCTTGACCATTCGACGGATGACAACTGTTTGTTGGACGTCCTTCTGACCAAAGTACACACGCTCGGGCTGGACAATATTGAATAGCTTTAAGCACACTGTCGCAACACCTCGGAAGAATGTTGGTCTGCTGGCACCCTCCAATACTTCTCCAACAGGCGTAATTGTAACAAAGCTTCCTTTGCTATTAACTTCCTGGCCTGGAAATCCGCTGGGGTACATCTCTGGTGTCGTTGGCGCAAACACAGCAGAGATGCGACCCAAGTTTCCTCCATCGTCTGCAAGTTCTCTATCCAGTGCAGCCAGCTTCTTTGCGTCTTCGTCCCAGGTGACGGGATATGATGATAGATCTTCTTTTATGCCAAATTGCGCCGGATTGACATAAATGCTCACTACAACATGATGATTCTCCTTGGCAGCGGCGCGTATCAACGCCAGATGGCCCTCGTGAAGAGCGCCCATAGTGGGCACGAGGCCGACTGATCGGTGGTTCACGACATGAGGGTTACGCCAACGACGAACAGCTTCGACGGATCGGAGGACACGGATCGGAGACTTGGCCAGGGTCTCGAGGCGGGAGGAAGTCGAGCAAGAGGAAGCTGTACGGATGGAGGTCGCAAAGGGTGAGCGATGTCGGAGGAAGCGCAGAGGAAGCATTGTGTTGACAATTCGAAAATTCAAGAGGTAAGAAATAAAGAAAGAAAGAAAAATTCAGTCTATGCTGAGATATACCATCGTTAGTGGGCGCAGTAAACTCTCGTGATAGTTTCTGCCGCGGAGTTTTGAGGACGGTTTGAGTCGGAATTCTTGGTGGAGTTGGAGATGGCAGGGGTATCTTTTTTGGAGTTGAGGTCCGGTGCATGTGAAAGGCGGTTACCCTATATTCTTCCATTTTCTTCAATGCAAAGCGACATCGACTATGTTAGTGATGCTTACTAGAGTTCTTGAAATTAAGTCCGATGAACTCGTTTAAGTCTAAGTCATATACCAAAGACTCTCTAATCAATGATGACTGGATGAATCGTAGATATCACTCACTACGTGAAGTGATGCATCTTCAATAAATCGAATCACTTCTCTCGGCTTTTGAAAAGAAAGCGGCTGGAACATGTTATGCAAATATCGAGAAGTAATCTTCAAATATCTGGAAAGAACATGATAGATGTGACATGGGGAACTGATATCATGTTTATTAAATTACTGGGCATTAAGATACTGGGTGTTGGAAACGGCCGATCAGAGGTAAGTAAAACATTATCTTTATATTGATTGAGACGTCTAAAATAGGAGACTGTCTTGGCTCCAATCATAACCTGGCCACCATTCTATGAGTTGAAACCCGAGGCTCAGCTTGGGCATTCGTTATCCATCACGACCTATAAGGCAGTCTTCTCAAGCTTATATCCTCCATGCCCACGATTCTACCATATCAATGACACTTGAAAGGGAAAGGGGAAGGGAAAGGGAAAGGGAAAGGGAAGGGAACCCTAAGCGGCACCGCCAGTAAGGTTCTCAAGCTTAAGCTTGTTCCAGCGAGTGAGCAAGCTGATTAAGAATGAGAAACCAGTAAAGGCAATAGCCATGGCGAAGACGATATGTAAGCCCTTCATGTAACCGTCAATGACGATAGGAAGTTCTTGAGAATTGAAGGATTCACGAAGAGCGGTAGCTCCAGTGAGAATCAATCGTCCCTTGCTGATTTGAGGAGCATGCTCGCCAATGTTGAGGAGCATCTGGTTGACAAAGGCAGCCTGCCCTGCAGAGACGACATAGGCACCTCCAAGTCCCTGGAAGACTTTATACAGTTAACTAATTGTTCTCGACCAACACCAGCAGAGAGAACTTACATAGAAGAATACCGGTAGCAGAAGCAAGATCCTTGGGGTCGACAGTACCCTGGACAGCAATCATGGGAATCTGGAAGGCAACACCCCAGCCGACTCCAGCAATGATTTGGTAGCCAATCCACTTTCCAGTAGAAGTGTCAACATCAAGGAGGTACAGAAGACCAGCACCAACAGTCGCAAGGGCAGCACCGCCGATGAGGAGAGGCTGATAGAAGCCAGTAGCGGTAACAAGACCTCCACTGATGATAGTGGCGAAAGTGACCGCGAGAATAAGAGGCAAGTTGCGAACCCCACTGCTCGTAGGAGAAGCGTTGTGAACAGACTGGAAGTAGATGGGGATGTAGTAGATGGCGAGGAAGAAAGAACCGGCAAAGATGAAAGCAAAGGCACTCATAACCCAGACGGTACGGTTCTTGAGGATGCGGACAGGAATCATGGATCGCTCACCCTGAACATAACAGGAGATGGCCCAGACGATAGAGATGGCGACCCATCCAACAAGTAGACCGATAACGACAGAAGAGTCCCAAGCGTGAGCCTGTCCACCGTACTGAACAGCGAGGATATACGAGATGGTGAGGCCCATCATCAAAACAATTCCAAGGGGGTCCATTTGAAGGAACTTCTCAAGAAGAGGAGCCTTGACGGGAATAGCAGCACGGGGAGTCTTGAAGAACAAGAAGATGATGCCGGCAGAGAGTCCTCCGATGGGGAGGTTGATGTAGAAACACCATCGCCAAGAGACGTGATCAGTGAAGGCACCACCAAGGAGAGGTCCGATGACACTGGCGATACCATAGGCGGCGCCAATGATACCAGTGAAAGCAGGTCGCTTCTTAGGAGGAGCAGAGAAACCGATGATGGTGTAAGCGCCAGCACCCAGACCAGCACCGCCAACGCCGGCGATAGCTCGACCAGTGATGAGGGCTTCGGCATTGGGAGCGGCACCGCAGATGACAGAACCAAGCTCGAAGATGAGAATGGCGACGATGAAAGATGTCTTCAGGGGAAAGTACTTATAGATTTTACCCCCTTTGATAGTGTCAGCGACAAGTTGGGGGAAAAGGGGGCTGAGACTTTGTGACTTACAAGTTGACTGGAAAGCACCGACAGTCATGAAGAAAGCAGCACCATACCATCCGACCTTGTCAAGACCCTTGAACTCATCAGTGATCTTGGGAATAGCCGTTGCCACAATAGTCTATTGCACCGTCCATGTTAGCTCCCTGAATGTTGGCTTGTGATGGAGGCGTGAGTTACCAAGTCAAGGGAGAAGAGAAAGACGGCCATGACGAGAGCAAGAACAATGAAGAACATGTTAATGCCGGTGGGATATTCATCTTCGTCAACCTCATCACTGTCGTTGTTACCTGAGACTGTGCCGGCCTCAACGTCTTCATCTTGTTTCTCCTCCTTCTTCTCCTGAACATCATCTCCTCGAAGTGTTGAAGTTGTAGACTCGGGGCGATCCGTGGTCGCAGGGACCTCGAGACTTTTTGGTTCGGCAGACATGGTGTCTGATTTTCGTTTACCTATAAGCTTAAGTCTATGGATGGTGTTGGATTAAGCTTATATGAAAGTTTCTGACCCTGAGGAAAGGGGGTAGATATTGTACAAGTGCTCGAGAGCTGGTCTCAATACTCTGAAAGACCGACACATTTTGGTTGACAGCGAGATACGACTATCTTTATAACCCACGAGAACAATGAGATAATCTCATCTCACTAACTGTCTGACTTTTCTGGTCCTAGGAGTTAAGGTCAAGGCCCTGCACAAAATCCGCCCCAAGCATAACGATATCGCATCACAGTGCTGCGCATAGTATGGGCTGTCAGCATAACGGTCGGGCATAAGACAAAGCAACCAGCCAGTAAAGCGGCTGCGGAGTGGCGGACTCCACCACATGTCCGCGCCTACACCCTCCATGATGATATCTCGTAAGCCCAATTGGGCTTGAACCAGCCAAGGCTCCGACGCTAACAATGAAACGCTCGCCAATACCTGCGGACATCTGAATGAGCCTTAATGACTGGGCCTTGCTCATACTCATTCTGAAGTGCACGATGTTTTAGCTCATGGAGCGTTATTGTGCCAAAAATGAGCTGCATGTTTGTGGCGTTGGTGGAATTTGAAACCATCTGTGACAATATTGGTCCGAAAAGGCGGATAAAAGAGGCTGTTTCCAAATAAGCAATCTCAAAAGAGGATAGGTTGTGATAATAGAGCCATCCTATGCCACGTGTTGTTGTTATTCTTTCACTAGGTACGAGAAGATTCGGTGTAAGTCGATATCTTGTCAAGGATCTATCTAGGTTATCCGTCCTGTTGGTATCGCTTACACGGAGACTTGGCCCGAAGTCAGATAGCTTCATAGTGGTCCCGCATAACGCTTGGCATAATATAATACAATCTTCATGCTAAAACAACACCAGCTTAGCACTGAGATGGATTATTTTGCACGCGCGAAAGGGTCAGATAATGGCAATATAATGACTCACTTGACCGAAAAGGGAACGAATAAGTGCCTAATTGGCCAAATAAGTCGTAATAAAACATCGCCAACTCAAGTTTACCAGCTAAGAAGCACAGCCATGCTTGAATACGCGGAGTGGACAGTAAGATCAAATCTGACGACCCTTCGGTAGCCCCGGAGTTAAGACTCAAAGGGAAAATGATGCTGCATAAGGGACTGCAAGACACCAAGAGTCTCGGATTTAGCCCTCGTTTGTTGGCATCATCTTATCTCACCTGTCAGCATTCTGCTGGGAGAATCTTGCAATACCAGTCCTATCAAAGCGCCTAAACACCCAGCGACCTAGAGGCTGGAGACTAGAGGTGGTGATGATCCTCTAGGAATTGGTCGCAGACCCTAGGTATACCAAGAACAAAGCCGAGTATGATCACCCGCCAGTCACATCATTTGCGTGTCTCGTTTCTTATCCGCGGACAAGTCCTCGGTGGTTCTTCGTTACAGTAAGAAAGGGATGAATTGTCATTCCGAAATCGTATTCACGGACGAATGACGGGCCACGGCGGACCAAAGCTGGCGGAGTTTGCAAATACCGATGCACTGATATGAGGCCATATCCAAGCGGCTCTGTTGGTATTGGAGGGCCAAGCTTTTCTGCTGACGAAGCGATAGAGGGGTTGATTGGAGATCATCTTGGAATTGACCTTAAGAGGGGTAGTTTCTGATAAATAAGCTCTTGAATGATCAGGATCTGATCTCACATGTCGGAGACTTTGATCGGAGACATTGGATTCGATAATGATGGCGGCTAAAGTCGACATTGGTAAGATGGTCTTGGAATCAACAGGATGAGGTGATATGCTGATACGTCTTCTCAGAAAGGAATTTATCCATACAAAACAAACAGTCTTTTTAATATATCTTCGAGATTGACGTGAATATCCTCTCTATTAACATCCATGCCGTCTTCAACTTTGACAGGCAGCCTTGTGGGGCATGATCCTCTACAACACGAAGAACCTTGGCCACTATACCATATGTGGTGAGTTATGCGGTCCGGGAATGATGCCGGTCCAGGAGTTAGCGAGAAGACACTGTACGAACGGATCGATACTCTCAGCATGGTACAAATAGGATCTTGGACGGTTAATGGAACTGGCAGAATAAGGTAGTGAAGTAAGGCAACCATCCATCATCAGAAAAGCGCTTACAACGTCCATGCAGAGAGCTCACCACCAAAGTCAATTGACTCTTCATACCTCGGTAGCTGTTATCGATAAGAGCTGTCATGATCGGCAAGCTGGCTTTGGCTCGCCTCGCTTCGCTTCGTGTCTTTTTACCTGATCTGGGCAACAGTCCAACTAAGCTCAATCAGTAAGGTCTAAGCGGTTTCATGACGTTGAACCACAGCTCCAACCTCCAATTGCCGACCCCTCAATCATCCGCCGGCGGCGTAGATGACCTTTACCCAAACGAGGCAAAGGATTGCACATTTTCGAGAGCTTCTGAAGCTTATCAATTGCTCAAGAGAGTAATTCTCGAGGCCATTGACTGCGGGGGATGCAGGTGATAACTTAGACTACAGATACAGATACTGTACATACCTAGCTAGACTCAAGACGGAGGTGTTGGGTTGGATTGGACCCCGAGCTACCCCTCTCAAGCCATGTCTCTGAGGAGCTATAAGAAGATGGGCGCTGCCCTTGTATCGAGACTTCCACTCATTGGTTTCTGTCGTTCAGTGTACCCTTCTCTATCTCGACCTTTATCACAATCGCAGTATCGACTCTCATCATCTCCTCTTGGCCGATCTATCACAACTACGCAGAGACGCTTCAGCAACATGTCGGACTTGTTCGTGAACCTCGAGGCCCCCAACGGTGTCAAGTATAAGCAGCCGACCGGTCTCTTCATCAACAACGAGTTTGTTCCTGGCTCATCGAAGCAAACGATTACATCCATCGACCCCGCGTGAGTTAGCTTCTCTCCGGTTATCCAAACTCCAGCTAATATTATATGTTCCAGTACCGAGAAGGAAATCGCCACAGTTCATGCAGCCAGCGCCGACGATGTCGATAAGGCTGTGAAGGCCGCCCATGCCGCATTCCATGCACCCTCATGGAAGAAGATGCCCCCTCCTCAGCGAGGCGCTCTCATGAACAAGCTCGCCGACTACATTGAGGAGCGCACACAGATGTTCGCCACCTCTGAGGCCTGGGACAATGGTAAGATAGCACTACCCAATGCTTGAAATACGAATCACTGACCCGATGGCAGGTAAGATTTACGCCGATGCTGAGGGCGGCGACGTTGTCGAGGTCATCAACACTATCCGCTACTACGCTGGCTGGGCCGACAAGATCACCGGACAAACCATCACCGCCAACCCCAACAAGCTCGCATACACTCTCCGCCAACCCCTCGGTGTAGTCGCCCAGATCATTCCCTGGAACTACCCTCTCGCCATGGCCGCCTGGAAGATCGGTCCCGCGCTAGCATGCGGTAACACCATCGTTATGAAGGCCGCTGAGCAAACACCCCTCAGCATCCTTCTCCTCGGTCAGGCTATCAAGGACGTCGGATTCCCTCCTGGTGTTTTCAACGCTCTTAACGGTTATGGTGGTGAGGCTGGTCCTCCCCTGGTTCAGCACCCTCTTGTTGAGAAGGTTGCCTTCACTGGCTCAACTGCTACGGGTGCTAAGATCATGGAGATGGCCTCCAAGACCCTCAAGAACATCACCCTTGAGACAGGTGGCAAGTCGCCTCTCTTGGTCTTCTCCGACTGTGACCTCGATGAGGCTGTCAAGTGGTCACACATGGGCATCATGTCCAACCAGGGCCAGATCTGCACAGCTACTTCTCGCCTATTAGTTCAGGACAAGGTCTATGACGAGTTTGTCCAGAGATTCATCGAGACCACCAAGACTGTCAGCAAGGTCGGCCACCAATGGGATTCCGAGACCTACCAAGGTCCCCAAGTCTCTCGACAGCAGTACGACCGCATTCTTGAGTACATCAAGATTGGAAAGTCTGAAGGCGCTACTCTGCTCGCTGGTGGCCAGCCTGTCGATGCCTCCAAGAAGGGTTTCTTCGTCCAGCCCACCGTCTTCGGTGACGTGCACCACCAAATGCGAGTCTTCCGCGAGGAGATTTTCGGCCCTGTCGTTGTCATCACCAAGTTCAGCAGTGAAGAGGAGGCTCTCAAGCTCGCCAACGATTCTACATACGGCCTCGGCGCAGCTGTCTTCACCAAGGACGTCGAGCGTGCGCACCGCGTCGCTGCTGAGATCGAGGCCGGTATGGTCTGGATCAACAGCACACAAGACAGCGAACCCTACATCCCCTTTGGCGGTGTTAAGCAGAGCGGTATTGGCCGTGAGCTCGGTGAGGCTGGCCTTGAGGCGTACAGCAACACAAAGTCCGTACATGTCAACCTTGGTTCTCGTCTGTAGGGAAGCTGAAAAATGTGTGCAACTCTGAGCATATGACAGGGGTCTGGGGTCTGTGGAATAGGAGTTTTGGCGTATTATCGTCGTATTTATTAGGAATTATCACATATACCAGGATGCACCAATGACCAGTCAATATTGCACTAAAGCTGGGACGCTGTTATTGAGCCTTGTGAAACTGAATTGGGGCGAAGCCTTAGTTATGAGCCCACTGATCTCCGCTTGTGAGGCTATGGCTTAGCCCGTCGTTGCCGCCCCTAGTAGTGATACACGTCATAACAGCTTTAGAAGTCTTGTAGACAGTGAATGGCTGCACGCGACAGTTGCATTATTTGGTTGCCTATTTATTTCATTGGATTTAGTCCTAACCAGTCTATCATCGGTTATCGATCATCATTGCATCCAAAAATGACGGCTTTGCCTCCGCCCAACTATTCCGACTTGGAATTGCCCTCCTACGACGCCACTGCTGCTCCCAACTACACAACCCCCACCACTATAACCCGCCCTAAAGATTCAATCCTCGGTCCTGCAACGCTCTTCATCACAGGACGCTTCATCTACTCAACCGATCCCCAAGACCCCCCGCTCTACGAATTCTCCCACGACATCAGCTACCTCCACGATAACGATCGAAATGTCAAAGTCGAGCGCGTAGACTCCGTTACAAAGACATCGGCCGGTCTTCCCCAGGTCGTGCTGAAAAGCCGACACCTCTTCGATCTCAAGCATCCCACTGCTGCCGAGTTCCCGTCTTTTCCGTACCATGCCGAAGCTACCTCACAACGAGCGCTAACAAGCTTTGGAGTGTCATGTTTCCGCTCCGGTAGTATTCTGCGGCAGCTCAAGGGCTTTCGGTTCGAGCGGATGGTGAGAGGCCCAGGTCGCAAGTTTCGAGCCGATGGCGTCCTGTACGAAGCTTGCGAATCGCGGAGTAAAGGCGTCGCATATGAATGGAGAGACTGCTATGGCGACATAATAGCGAGAGAAATCCAGGATGAACAAGGCCGTATAAGTCTATTCGTTACAGCAGAGATGACCCAGGAACTTCGTGATGCCCTCGTTACCGCGTGGGTGATCAGGATATGGTCTGAGTTGTCAAATGGAAACAAGTCGGCGACTCGTCTCATGATGGTGGGCTCTCGTCCATAAAATACTTCAAGTGTACAGTTCTTGCTGATGTCAATCACAGACAAGTGCGGCACGCGGACAGAGGATGTTGGGAGTATGATCGTGAGTGCATCTATGGCTGATACCGGGACATAGGGATCTAATGGTACAATTAGACGTTTGACGATACCATGAGCTGACTGTATTTTGGAACCAAATTACAGCGTTGTTACTTTTGCTTTGCACGTTTATTCGAAAGTCAGGCAGGCCCATTTCGATCACATCTCGTCAAGAGATGCTTCCTTTCCCGCTTCACAGAGCAGGGCGGAATTTGCTACGAATCTATCTAGTGAAGCAGTCTATTATAGGATCTTGTTTACATAGCTAATAAATATCCCACAAGCTAATCTTACCGTCTTTCGCCCCTGCTGCAATCCAATGTGTTTTTCTCGCTGTAGCTATTCGTTGCTCTTTGACGCTCAGCCCTGTTCGAATTAACGACCCCGTCCGCGTGCTTGAACTCCCCGTGGGTTGACTATCGTCAGACGCAGAGTTTTCTTCCTCCGTCTGATCCGATATCCTAACATCAGCGAATGCAACGGCGTAGCATCCAACTTGATGCCACTTTAAAACAGCGAGCTCTTTCATGGTTTTTGTAGAGTACACTCGCACTTTTGAATCCCATCCTGCAGTAGCAAAGATCCTTCCATCGGATCGTATGTCTAGACTCTGTTGTCCGGAGTGTTTGGTGTTGATAGCTTTGAGCGGATCTCTCCAGGCAATGCCCTTGCGAGGAGGCTTCAGCCCCTGTGACGATGAAGCCTTCAGGCCAGTAGATAGAAGTGACTTCGTTTTAGGTTCTTCGTCTACTATCTCTATTACACGCTCGGTGCTTTCAGGAGGTGCAGTATCTTCCAGAGGAAAGAACAGATCGGTAGGAATAGGATGTTTAGCGATGTTAGAGTCGGCGCTGGACGTGATGAAATAGTCATTATAGACGCTCAACGACAGAACAGGCTGTGAATGGGCCTGGGAATGGTACGTTGTGGCCCATCGGTCATCGGACTCAAGACGGTGCACAGTTGCGTAACCATTTTCAAAGGCAGCAATGAGCGTGAGAGCGTCTTTGTGATGCAGGAGAGCAAGGCACATGGCCATGCCCGTTTTATCACCAGCTTTGATGGTGTGAATTCGTCTTTGCGAAGGCAATTGGTAGATGTCGATCTATGAATATCAGCCCTGATCACAATATGGTAGAAGTTCTCCATACAGCATCTGAGTGCAAAGTATTAGGTACCGCGATCAGCACCTCAGAGGCGGTATCAACAGAGCCAGGCGCACTTGAACAAATGGCGAAAGCGCAGAAGTTCAAGGTATTAACCTCAAGGAGATGTAACATCCATGGTTGTGGTCTTGGTGTCGCAACTTCTTCCACTGGCAATGCTGTGCTGAGGTGCTCCTCATCTGCCTCGCCTAGTTTCCACACTATGAGTTTTAAATCACGACCATGGCTGCAAACTGTTGTCAGCAAAGGTATTCTCCAGTCATTACTGATTATCGACAGAGCAATTACGTGATGATTTTGTCGTCACCCCAGTCGCCAACACCTAATAGAGCCTTTTCGTGGGCACGCCAAACGGCTCGTGGGCGCATTATTGTGAGGTCCCATAGCACCACGAAGCCATCCGCATCGCCTGTAATGAGGCGCTCATTGGATCTAATGAATGCTGCTGTATGAATTTGAGATTTGTGTCCGCGCAATATGGATTTTGGTGTCGGTGTTGAAGGATCCATGTTTTTGATGAGCATGTGTAGTCATGGTAAGAAATTGAAAGCTGTTTGGGTGGGTTGTTTTTCTAGAAGTCGCTGTGGGACAATCATTGCATGAAGCCAATATCTATGAACATTACCCTGTCGGCCATGTTCAGACTGATGAACAATGCATACCATCGCACTTCAGAGACTATATCAGCCATACAAAGTGTTTGATTCTATTCTGAGTTGTTTCGGACGAGATCTAGGGTGGCACATAGCTGGCTGATCGATACGGACAAACGGATCAACGAATGAATTTCTAAACACTTAAGACAACACGGTAATCCAGGTATCAACAATCTAGATACATAATTTATGCATGAAATAATTTGTATATATCTAGAAACAAATGTTATATATTCCATACTGGAAATATCTTTTAGATAGTGCTTTTATGTGCTACCATTGGCTGTCAAGCCCGAGTTATTTTGGGCTATTGCTTTCGTCCTACCTTTCACTTACAACCGAATTTCCAAAATTGTTGTATACTTCGGGCGCACCCGTGCCACTCAACTCGTGTAGCTCACTCGCATCGTACATCGTCTGATGGGGCTGACTCTTGGCGCAGGAAAAGACATCGTGGTGCACGAGCAACATTGACAGCCGATTCAATAAGCGAGGCCTGCGGATGGATGGAAGCCATGTTCGATCCTAATACGAGCATCCCTCTCTTCCGGGTTCCGGTAATTTCAGGTATTAACATGTAAGCCGAGTTTCATCAATCCTGGGCGCCACATGTGTAATCTATACATATAACACTCGAGTCATACGTGACAGCCAAATTCCCTCAAGGAACCAACTTCAGCGTTGTCCTATAAGCTCCGTCGTCAACTTTGGTGGATAGTCTTGCATGCATCTGTCATGCAGGTTGAGCCATATGGCCGGACACTTGAATCTTGGAGCACCCAGCATCATCATGCCTCTTTTAGCGCATGCTCCTTTCTGTTCTTAATAATAAGACAGGACAGAACTGAAATTGAACACAGACGCCATCCGGTGTAATGGTCTTAGTACCAGCCAGCCTGCTCTCCGAATCACAGCCGAGAGAAGAGGCTACTTGTACTCTCGCACGACAGCCGGAGTACGCTCCGTGATTATTGGCTTGCGTACCTTGGTTAAGGTCATGGTGTTTTGCCATATAACCGTGATGCAGCGCTCGGAATCTGGCGGGCACATTGAGCTGTTAGAGAAGCTCAGACACCCAATGCTGACCGACATCGATACACTCTTGAATTTATATTCATCGAGTCCCGTCCGGTTCATTCTCTTGTTCATGGTAGTTCATAACTACACCCCGCCTTATCGCTCCTAGTCCTTACTCCGACTGTGGAGCCACAACCACAATCCCGAACCTGCGACGGTTTTCTATACCGAGCCCGGGGTAGGGAAACCGGACCAGAAGCCGTGGCCTGGCCCGAGCAATGATTTCATTCCATGCTTCCGTTCGATCTTCTAGAATCCTTAGACTTGTAGGTGACCGGTCATCTGGCCTCAAATGTAACAGCAAAAGCATTCATTCTGCAACACCAAATCCCAAAGCTGTCCCGTCTACTTCAGCATTCTGAACGGGAAATCCCACACTACTGCCCTGGCCTCCTGTAGAGAGCCAGGTAGGTTATAGTATCTGCTCAAACAAGCCCCAATGACATCGCCGTTCTTGGTGTCAGTTTCGGTGCGGCGATGCAAAATGAAGACTCCAATGAAAGGCAGACAATGCCGTTCCCTGCGGAATGGCAAGGTTATTCACCAGGACCCTATGCGACCGACAACAACCTCGACTTTGAGATGTTCGATTTTGAAGTTCATCGGGATTCACATCTGGGGGCGACACCGATCTCCGAACCCCCGAACATCAGCCAAGGCCCTACAGGTCTATCCATGGAAAATCCCAGAGAGATGACTTTTCAAAGTCCTATGCCGACGTCAAATGCGACTCCAGTCAAAGGAAAAAGAGTCCGAACAGGATGTCTTACATGCCGTGAGAGACATCTTAAGTGTGACGAAGCCGTGCCCGATTGCATGAATTGCCGAAAGCGAGGCCGTGAATGTAAAAGAGGAGTACGTCTTAACTTTCTGGATGTCAACCTCCATCGACCTGCTGGTATACCAAGTCCTGGAGGCTGGGAAGGTATGGAGTCCGGCCAAGATGAATGACTTGTGCTAATCGAGTCGCAGTCGAGTTCCAAGATGAATCGCGGGATATTGCTTCAGAATACCAGGGCGGACTTGGACGATATGCGCCGTACGCTTCTGAAATTGTTGAAGATAGCGATGACCGGCACGACACAGTGTATCCAGCCACCGCAACTCATATCCAAGGTATAGATGCATCGGCTGATAGACTTCAACCTGGCGCGCAACACCATTTCAACTATTCTCAGGATAACGCCGCAGCTGGACCTTCAGAAAACTCAAGATTCAAAACAGACACCGGTATCAAGCTTGAGCTTAACGAGAATGAACATGGCACTCTGAGTGACGCGTCCCATATAGCCACACCATCGTCATCAACAAAGGCTGTTGTGACCCCACGAGCAGAAGTATTTCCAGAGCAGCTGATGGCGATGAGGAACCGTCCTCTGGCACAGCAAATGCCAACAGAAGAGGTGGAAAACTTGGTGATACCCCAGCTAGACACACCGCCTCGAATTGAAAGGCCGCTTGCCGAACAAGCCTTCGAGGATGACCATGTGCAACCTTCAGCAACCTTCAGCAACGAGCCGGTGGGCCGCAACATCTTGACGTCAGCCGAAGAAATCCATTACATGCAAGTCTTTGTCGAAGAAGTTGCTGTTTGGATGGATTCGTTCAACCGGGAGAAACATTTCACCCGAAGCATTCCGTATCACGCTCTGAGGTCGACAATGCTCCTCAATGCCCTTCTGGCATGTGGTGTCAAACATACTTCTCTGGCTGCCCCGGAGAATCATGAAAAAGCGCTGTTCTACTACAATACCGCGACCACCCAGCTCCTTCGAAGCCTCCAGAACCCTGATCGAAATACTGCTGAGTGTGCTACGACAGCGATCGTTCTGAACGTATACGAGATTATGTGCGAAAAGCCTGCCCAGCGTATGAGTCACATAGCAGGTTCGCGAGCTCTTGTGCGAGAATGTGGATGGGATGCCCGGAGTACAGGAATTGGACTGGCCTGTTTCTGGTTGAACATAGGGATTGAAGTTCTCAACTGCCTGGCAACAAATTGGCAGACAACGTGGAGTCCCGACGAATGGGGAATGAGCCTTGGGTCTCGTAACAATAACCAGGATGACGAGGATGAGGACGAGCAAACATGGGTACACCGTGCGCTCTACATCATTGCAAAGGTTGCGAACTTCAGAGCGACTGCGTCCCGACCCGATGACATTAGTCCCCATAACGAACAAATGTGGGTAAGAAATCGTCTTTCTCAATGGCATGAGCTTAGAAACCTCTGTGAAGGTTGGAACATCCATTGCCCGAGAAAGATGCGTCCCTTTGGTTATGTGAAAGCGGAAAAGTCGACAAGCAAATCGCTATTTCCCGGTATATGGTACGTGAAATATCATCCCAACTGCTAAAGCATGTGGTTAATCCGTGCTTAGGATGATTCAGCGGGAGGCAACAATTGGCCAACTGCTTTCTCACACTGCGCATTGCATCCTTTCACAGACACACCCCCTGGAATCCCCAGCGTCTTCTGAGAGGCTGCGATTCTCGCAGCTGCAGCATGCCTATCAGGTCTGCGGCATTGTCGCCCATACCACAGACAAGGGGGTTGCTACAGTTGCGATCCGTTGCTTGGCAATTGCAGCTGCTGTGCTGACGAATCCAAATGAACAAGACGAGATCCTCGAGGTCCTTAACAGGTTCAATAGCACAAATGGCTGGCGTTTGGGTGCCGTCGAGATGGAGCTCAAGAGAGAATGGGGCTGGGAGCGTATGAAGATGCCCACCTCGAGCCCGAAAACAGAGAACAGCCAGGATTCGGTAATATCGGCGGTCCGAAGAGCCTCGATGTCTTTGACACCGTCGAGAATTTTGACACCGCCTGTCATGGGCTCTGTGGGAACGAAAACACCGGTCAACCCATTGAGCTTCGCCGATTTCAAGCTACCCAACCATCCGTACCAGAATTGGTATGAGCCACCAAGTCGATCGAGCTCGTTCGATCCACCACCATCGTAATGACTCAAATGCTCTCAGTACGTACGTACCTAGTTGACAGGGAAAGCCCTGTCATGCCAAAAGTTGGAAAATGAGATATTCATGGCGAAAAAAAGGTAAAATAGACGGCGTTGGGATATCTATTGCTTTTCTCTATATTGCGGGAATTGGAGTTCTTTTCGTCGGTTCAATAGAATGTCAGGATAGATTCTCTGATATATTCAAGGGGCACGTTGTGTCGTTCAAGAGCTTCCTCCAGGCTGGAAATTCATACTGTAGCCTCCGGTCTTCTCGTCCTTGACCATCTGGAAGTTGTTTGTGCTCAATCCAAATGGCTTCAAGATGCCATTTCCAAGGTCTTTCAGCTTACCCCACATCTCGCCCATCTCCTTCTCTTGCGCTGCTTTGACGCGGGGAGGTAAGTCTCGTAATTGCTTCCGAACTACTCGAAGGTCTGCTGGAGCCAAGCTTTCAGGCTTCGCGGCGAGGGCTTTACAGTCTTCTTCTGCGCCGGCAAGATTATGCCATCCGCCAGCCTCTGAACGACCGCGAGCCCTTCGCATAAGAGCTTTGCATCGAATGCGCTGAATGTTGGCCTGAAGTGTCTTGAGCTCCTCATCATCGGTATTGGGAATCGGTGCGGCACGTGAAGCACCACTGCTGATTATCTCCTCTTCGACATCATCGTCTTCCTTCTTCTCTTTCTTTTCATCAGACTTTTTGCCCTCAGGACTCAGTCGAGGGTCACTTTGCTCAAGCTTCTCCAGGGCTTTTAGGGAATCAGAAGCTGACTTTATGGCCTCTTTCCAGTCCTCAAGTTGGATATGGCAGGCGGCAATGTTACTGTAGATGACTGCGCGTGGATAATGTAGGTATTTAGGACAGGAGTTTATTGCATCGTCGTATCTTTCCAAAGCATCTTGGTATTTCTTGGCGGCGAACAACGCGTTCGCCTCATCTTTGGATGCCGTGGACTCTTTCACTAAAGCCTGCAGGCAAGTCTTAGTAGATGAGGTTGGGTACCAAAGTTAAAGGATAGTTAGTGATGGGATAGAAAACGAGGCCACTCACTTCTTCCTCTTCTGGTGTGAACTTAAGTTCCTGTTCATCTGCAGCACCGGCGTTGTCTTTCGCTTTTTCGACATCCGGCAACTTGGCCACATCATCTTTGTTAGGCTCTGTTGTGCTCATACTCATTGGCAAGGACAAATGACGTATGATTATCACGGCTGAGATCAAACACTGAAATAAAAAGACAGAATTGCCTTGTTGATACACGCAGGATTGGTCAAAACACTGCAAAAACAAATTGCAAGTGGCGGGGACTGTTTGTGTTGAGAGACGGAAACAAATGGATGTTTAATGAAGAAACATTAAAAGCACAATCTCATGAGCCTCATGAAATGAATTCCATGTGGTTCCTGCCCGCCCTGCCCACCTTAATCATTTGCTAGGCTACAGTGGGCTTAGTGGAACTACACTGACCCGCCGCGGGGTATCCAGCGGAATGATTCACTGTCGATTCACTGATCGGCGAGCAAACAGTTGCCCCGCGCTTGTTAGGTTCCGTTCTTATTCCGTTATCAAAATCTCGCGATCGCCTCGTCTTTCTTTTCTTCAACCTTTATCTTGCTAATCGTACCTCCTCACTATAGCAAGTTCTGATCTGCCGTGTTTTTTCGTTCTGATACCGTACACCGATACCCATACGCTTTCCCTACTTGCAACACTCTTGGGTTTCCAGACGCAATGGTTCCTCGTACTGAGTATGTTTATTCTCCCTGACTAGTATTCAAGCATTGTTTGATCGTCAGAGCTATACTGACCAAATCTCACTCTCCAGTTTCCCCCCTGTTCGGGCCTGTCTTTTCGACATGGATGGCCTGCTTCTCGACACCGAAGACATCTACACCAAGTGTGTCAACATCATCCTCGAAAAGTATGGCAAGGGAACTCTCCCATGGTCTATCAAGGCCAAGCTTCAGGGACGCCCTGGTCCTCAGGCCAACAAGATCTTTCACAACTGGGCTCAGCTCCCCATCACCTCCGAAGAGTACGTCGCCGAGAACACGATGCTCCAGAAGCAGCTGTTTCCAGACACAAAGCCTCTCCCTGGCATCGTCGACTTGCTTGGCCACCTAGGCCGAACCCGATACTGGGAGGTCAAGGATGGTGCTACTACTGAAGCTAAGGACAAGTCCAGCAGTGAGCCTCAACGAGTTCACATCGCTCTGGCCACTAGCTCTCATCTTGGCAACTTCCGTGTCAAGACAAGCCACCTCGAGGAGCTTTTTGCTGTTTTTCCTTCCCACCGCCGTGTTCTTGGAGACGATTCCCGCCTGACTCCTGGCCGTGGAAAGCCTCTGCCTGACATCTTCCTTCTCGCTCTGAAGACGATCAACGACAGCCTTCCTGCTGGCGAGCGACCCATCGCCCCCGAGGAGTGCCTTGTTTTCGAAGATTCAGTCCCCGGTGTCGAGGCTGGCCGTCGTGCCGGTATGCGCGTGATCTGGTGCCCTCACCCGATGTTGAAGAAGGAGTACGATGGGCGGGAGGCTGAGGTCCTCGCCGGACGCACTGGTGAGGCTGGAGAAGTCGATCTCCATCAGGTTGGTGAGATTGACGATGGCTGGGCCGAGTACATGCTCAGCCTTGCTAACTTCCCCTACGAAAAGTTCGGCATCGTCGTACCTCCTGTCGAGGTTGAGAAGGAAGATTGCATGAAAGAGGTGCCCCAAGAGATTGTTGCTGAAGTCTAGGAGACTGAGCCGATCATTCCTGGCGGGCCGCTGGTGATGAAGAAGTTGCTGGACTTTGGTCCGCGCAACTAGATGCATGGCAAAAAATGCGTCATTTTTTGTGTTATTTCTGGCGAATGACTATCGATGAGGACATGACGAGAACTGGACGGTTTAGACAAAAAGATGTGGCGTAAAGAATTTGCTATTATGCAGTTGGCTTGCTTTGTTGCGTTCGTCACACACGATAATAGATAATGAATCTGAGGACATGATATCCAAGCAAGAATCCATTACCTATTTCTATGTGACATGTCATGACTGGACCCTGTAAACTTACGGCAACAGGAGCTTATCAAGATCGACAATTTAGACGTGCGGTACGTCTCCCCGCGTTTCAACCCCATGATGAGCTGCAAGTGTGGGGAGAGGAATAAGACCACCTTGAGTTGAGAGTAATACCACCACAGTGTCAGCTTCATGTGCTTTGATTAACGTGGCACCGTCTGTGTCATGCCATTACAGAGACAGCGTGCTCCCGAGATTTCCCTATGTATGCTATATGAACCCAATGTTTCTCACCATGCTGTTCAATTGTTGTTCATCATCAATGTCACCCAATGGCATCAATATTGTCCTTGCCACTTCATCTTATTGCTGATATTCTGCGTCTGCTGGATAACATCCAAGAGCTTCCTCCTATTCTACTAAGCCATCGAATATTTTACTCTGCTCTTTTGGATACACCAAGTCTGCCTGTGGATATTATTCGCGGTCAGATTCCCGACAACTTGCTTCCGTTGGCTTTTGCCGCATTCAAGTCGCAAAAGTCAGTAAGGGAAACAAACGGTATAAGCGTGGAAGAGTTTCTGACTCATTGCTACAACAATTCTCTGCGGAATGTGGACGGTAGTCAACTTCACTTGACGGTAGGTGAAGCCGTTGAGGTTGTCAGAGTCAATGATGCATTGTCGGGCTTAAGGGATGAGTTTGCTTTATGTTCCCTGAGAAAGCTTCATGGTGTAAACCAAGATGAGCCCATTGAAAGTGACCAAGGTCTCTCTCCTGGCGAAAACTATCGAATCTCTCGCGCATTCTATCGATTTCAGATACATCGAAACCTTTTCCTCGATAAGGAGCAGGAAATTGATCTTTTCCCATCTTATAACGATGTTGAAGACGAAGATTCGAGCTCTGACAACGAACTGAAAAAGCTGTTCTTCGATCGGCATTCTCCATGGGTCAATGAACAACTGGCTTGTGTTTACGACTTCCTTGAGACAAGATTAACTGGTGGTAAGCTTGACACCCCTAATAAATCCTTCACACACGGACTTCAAATGAGCTATCCTAACTTGCGCCCTGAATCTAGTCATGCTGACCATCTTGTCTGCAACCCCAGCCTATCGGCAAGTAGTTGTCAATGGCTTTCAATGGGGAGACAATCTTACCGAGTGGCTAGCTGGAAAGACTCAGTCGTTTGAGGAGCAGAAATGCGTGAGTTGCAACATTTATCTGGGACTATGTGAGCTTTTGGTGTTTACTGATGATATTCCAGATGTCCCTCGGTATTCCTCGTCTCAGTCAGCTTCTCAAGGCCTCAACCTACGAAGAGTGGCAAGTTTCTCTTGGTGAGGTTATCAGTCCTTGCCAAAGCAGGCTCGAAGAAGATCTTGAGGAGTTCCACCGTGGAAGAAGGCCGAATGGGGAGAAGGAAGTTTGGCGAGCTGAAGATGTTGACAAACTAGCCAGGGAAGTTGACGCTGACGATGCGTTTACTGATGATCAGCCAAGAGAGACATGGATGAAGATACACTATGATCATGCGCATGAGAGATATCGCTTAGGAGAGCATGCGTTTGCCCCAATGAGGTTTATCTACGGGCTGAGAAGCATCGGATATGTCATGTGGGATGCAGAGAGAATGAAGAATGACGCCTGTAAAGTCACCTTGGATAAGGCGTACCGAGGCGATGCTGTATTCTAGGCAACTTACGTGAAAGCCGAGTTTGGAATTGGGGATATTTGTGAATCAACAGCTGCTTGTGTCGAACCTGGGGTACCTTGGAGCCTGAATGTCAGTTCAAGCCATCAGGCTAACGTCTCTGCACCTAATTAATATGCCGACGAGGACTCGTTCTGTGCTCATAGACCAGGGCATCCGTAGGAATATTATCTAGGCCGAGACCTCGAGAGACAGTTGCTCTCATAAGGTGTATATGATCATACAAGTTGAGGTTAACTTGGAATGAACTTGGCAGGTAAGTAACTGTCGTCTTATGAACCTACGCTGGAGGGTCAAGTCGAGGAGCTTAAATTGATAATTGTGATTTCCCCAGATTGTGGAAGAAAGTGTATCAGCGTTTCCTAATCAAGAAGTTTCGCGCGATGGCTAGTAAGGGAGTATCGCATTTGGTTGCCGGAATCTGTCGGAGTAAGGTGGGTGAAAAATAGAGCATCGCGGTCCATCATGGTGGCGGGGATCAAATGGGGGAAGTGGGTTTGTCTTGGGGGACTGTTCACCAGCTGCGGACACTATCTCGTTCTCTGTACTCTGAGTGATCCCATCACTATACATCTCAGATGCTCGGCAATGGCAATCATACTATGCAGTGCAGTACACCATTACTTCAAAATGATCCGAGATAAGACCCTTCTCTTGGAATTATAACCGTTATGTCGCAAAACCTACCAGTACGGCCCGGTTAAGCAACCGAACCAAAAGTTGTAGTTTATGAGGCCTACAAAACACCTCCATGTCCACTTCGGCTCCGTGGAATCAGGCCCTCGGTACAGAAATTCTCCATAGAAATGCTGACAAAACATGCCGGAGCATCATCATGAGAAGTCCAACTGCCTTTGGCAAATTTCTAGTCTTCTCATGATGAGAAGCCATCTCCACAGTTTTCCCCAGAAACTCGCCCCAGAAGCCAATCGAGCTGACAATCACCTCGGCATACCAGCCCATAAAGAGTAATAAAAATGCACAAGCTCTTTACATACATGGCCATGAACACCATCGGTTCCCGGGGCCGGATCCTAATTCCCGATCTCCAACTACCGGAGCCGTAAGTCGACCCCGGCCCGGTCCCGGTCTTTACCGGTTCCTCTAGAGGGCATTTTCAGTGAGGAAACGCTTAATTTATAGTGGTCCTGCCCTCCACGCCCCCGACCTCGCAGCTCCATGACCCCAATTGGAACCGGAATTGGGAGGTTCTTTGACATGACTGGTCTCAATTGAAGCAACATTTCACTAAACAGACATAATGTAACGTTTGAGGTATGCTCGGCCGGTGGGGTTACAAAGGTTTAACGCCCCCATGTGACGTTTGTAGGAGCTGTCGTGGATCTTTTCGCTTTTATTTACTTGGACGTAGACCGGAACCTTTATGTAGCTCGGCCCTCATCTCTCACCTTCTTTCTCTTCCCATTCTTTGACCTTTTCTTCTCTTTGACTCGACCAAGTTTTCATCGTCAAATTCATAATACACCGGCATAATGGCTGAGAACTACCACAAGGAGGTCATTGCTGGCGTATGTGCCCCTCAGTCATGAGGCACCTCATCTGCCCCTAACTGAGATTTGCGATGCTAACATTGAATTCAACAGCTTAAGGACAAGAGCCTTTTCATCCAGGATGCTTTCATCGATGGAAAATGGGTCGCCAAGGAGAACAAGTTCGATGTTTTCGGTTCGTGATACCGTCATCATGAGTACCGATTGTCCAGAAGCTAATTGGAACCTTAGAGCCCTCCACTGCCACCGTCCTCGGCCAAGTTGCCAACTGTACGCTCGAAGATTTCCAGACTGCCATCAAGAGCGCCGATGCTGCCCAAATAAAGTACTTTGATAGCACAACTGGTGCCAGCCGTGGTGCCCTTCTGAGGAAGTGGTATGACCTAGTTCTCTCTCACCAGGAGGACCGTACGTTGTCTCTTTGAAATGTTTCCAATCGCACACTAACATAACCTCTAGTCGCCAAGATCCTCTCTCTAGAGAACGGAAAGACATACGCCGAAGCACTGGGTGAGGTTATCTACTCTGCCAGCTTCATCTCTTGGTTCGCCGAGGAGGCCACTCGATCCTATGGTGTCACCATCCCCTCATCCTCTCCCCATACCACCCTCATGACCATCCGCGAGCCCGTCGGTGTTTGTGGCATCATCACCCCCTGGAACTTCCCCGCCGCCATGATCACCCGAAAGATCGCTCCCGCTCTGGCTGCCGGATGCTCTGTCGTCATCAAGCCCCCCTCCGAGACTCCCTACTCCGCCCTTGCTTTCACCAAGCTCGCCATCGAGGCCGGTCTTCCTCCTGCCACCATCCAGGTTCTTCCCACTCGCGACCGTCAGGCTGCTACTGAGTTGTGCACAAACCCCCTCGTCAAGAAGATCTCTTTCACTGGTTCTACTGGCGTTGGAAAGTACCTTGCCAAGCTTGCTACCGGTACCTTGAAGAAGGTCAGCCTGGAGCTTGGTGGAAACGCCCCTTTCATCGTATTTGAGGATGCTGATCTTGACCTCGCTGCCGAGGGCGCCATGTTCTGCAAGTTCCGGTGCTCTGGTCAAACCTGTGTCTGGTAAGTCGAGATATTCTCCGTGTAGAATAGACGTAGCTAACGTATCTTCAGCGCCAACCGACTCTACGTTCAGAAGAGTGTCGCCAAGGAGTTCACTGCCAAGCTCGTCGAGAAGGTCAACGCTCTGAAGATGGGCGGTGGTCTCGATAAGTCCACCACCCAGGGTCCCCTCGTCAACAAATCTGCTGTCGACAAGGTCAAGGAGCACATTGCCGATGCCACCTCCAAGGGCGCCAAGATCGCTACCGGCGGCAGCACCCCCGACAGCCCCGGATTCTTCCACCAGCCCACCGTCCTCACTGGCGTCACACAAGAAATGGCCGTCGCCAAGGACGAGACATTCGGTCCCCTAGCCCCTGTCTTTGAGTTCGAGACCGAGGAGGATGCCATCCGTCTGGCCAACGACACCGAGTTCGGTCTTGCTGGATACTTCTTCTCCAAGGACATCAGCCGTGTTATGCGTGTTGCCCACAAGTTGCAAGTTGGCATGGTGGGTGCCAACACAGGCAAGATCAGTGCTGCTGAGGCACCTTTTGGCGGTGTCAAGGAGAGCGGCTACGGAAAAGAGGGCAGTCTGTACGGTATGGCTGAGTACCAAAACATCAAGTCTATTACCATTGGCAACCTCAACAATTAGAGTGGGAGTTGCATAAAAGCATTTGAGCGAGCAAAAAGGGATTTGTTTTATTTAGCATGATAATGACGAGGTGGGAAAGCCTCACAGAATAACGACCGAGATCAAAAGTATGATCTCTTAAATAAAAGGAGTAAAACATCAGTCTTTATTGTGACAGCGTCTGTTCAAAATTGCTCACTCATCATCAAGCCAATTGTGTATGTACTGATCGAAATAGATTGCCTCTCGTAACCACCTGATCTCCTGCCATCGACACCAGTGTCTTGGTGCTAGTTTGTTGAACCCGATGTCTATTCTGATTATTCATGGCGATTATGTTACCAACTGGGTTGTAAAGCGACATGTTATCCCCGCATTTGCGATCTCCAAGCATGCATGCATGCATCTACTATAGCTTGTTGGTTTTATTTACACTGATTGGCTCTTCTCTATGCTTGAATTATTCGGTTAAATTATTCGGCCATTCGTGAACTCTTGAACCACTATGAAGAGTATCCTATCATCAGTTCGTCTGAAAAGAACATCTAATGTTCTGACGCACATTTGAATCGTCAATAGGCAAAATCGTCGTCATTTTGTTCGGTTTTCTCCCCTACCAAAAGGTATTTCTTGACAAGAGTTTCCCGCCACATCCTGAACTAACTCTGCTCCAAAGTGTCTATGTACCCCGACCAAAACATATATTCAAAATGTCCACCGACGGAAATACAGTCAATGGCATCATGGCGGAACATGGACATACCCGTCTTTTCAAACTATCTCAGCCTCCTTCTCTTGATGCCTTCAAGAAACTTTGCTCTCAGAAAGCCACCAAAGAAGACTACCCCCTCGCTGCGGACATCAAGGAGAACGTACCTGTTTACAACCTTTCCAACTTTTCAACCCTCACCGAAAACCAAAAATCCGCTCTCCAAGATGAATGGTACAAAGTACTTTTGTATGGCCCTGGTGTTTTTGTCACAGCTGGTCTCTACACCAACTTGGACGTGATCAACAAGTCAACAGCTGCCTTCAATAACATCATCAAAAGGGAGAGCCAGGGTACCAAAACAGCAGGCGATCACTTTGCAAGTGCTGGTAAAAACGATCGGATTTGGAACTCGTTCAGTAAACATGGTCTCCAAGACCCAGACTCCTTCTTCAACTACCTTTCAAATCCCTACCTTGACCTCATCTTCTCTTCATGGCTTGGTCCAGGGTATCGCATCACTACTCAAGTCAACAATGTCCGGCCTGGAGGGCAGCCTCAAGTCTCCCACCGCGACTATCACCTGGGTTTCATGTCTACTGAGACCTGTGGAAAGTATCCCAGGACAACGCAAGTTGCAAGTCAATGCCTGACCTTGCAAGGTGCTATAGCACATGTTGACGTACCTCTTGAGAGCGGTCCGACGAGACTTTTACCATTCAGTCAGGCATTTGCACCTGGCTATATGGCATATCGTCTTCCTGAGTTTAACGAGTTCTTTCTGGACAATTATATCTTACTTCCGTTGAAGAAGGGCGACGGTTTATGGTTCAACCCTGCTCTTTTCCATGCAGCAGGCGAGAATAAGTCTGTGAACATTAATCGTCTTGTCAATCTCGTCCAGATCAGCAGTGCATTTGGTAAACCGATGGAAACAATCGACGCTTTGCCACTTGTGGAGAGTACGTGGGACGTCTTGACTACTGCATATAAAGCACAGGGCCTCAGTGATGAAATCCAGATGTTTATCGTTGCTATTGGAGAAGGCTATCCTTTCCCAACAAATCTGGACAACAACCCTCCTAAAAACGAGAACATGGCGCCTGATTCAGAGCAAGACATTATTCGAGCTGCATTGGTAAACGGGAAGAGCAGAGAGGAAGTTTTGGCTGATCTTGAAGGCTTCCGTCTCAGAGTCAGAGCTTAGTTGGAGCATCTGTGTGTTACTATTAGTACTTTTAGCGGCTATGCCGCACATCCCTATTTGCAGAGACTCAGCCCAGATGCCCTCGAACACTATGCTTTGTCGTCGGTGCTCTGAAGATTGATGATATTTCGCGCCGTCTTCTGCAGATATCCCCTGAAACTCTCGAAAGTGACAGGATCGTGTCCTTCAAGCCATCGACAGTGGACTTCGACAGCATCCTTTCCAACCCGTATGGAAACCTTGAAAGCAAGCTCGCACTTTACGTCTACCGCCTTTTGGTCTTCAGTCTCCCCTCTTTGTTTTCTTCGACGCCAAGCTCGTGCCCAGACGCGACCTGCTGCTCGTCCGATCCCTTCTAGGCGCCCAGTGTCCCATTCCCAGGTGATCAAGTCTAGCTTCTCAAGTTCAGATCGAAAACGATCTGCAAAGTCACCGATTTTCTCTTGAAGGGGTATATCGACGACCTTCTCTTCTGTGATCTCTGGAAGCACGTTTTTGGAAACTGCTGTCTTGATGCCGCGTGCAACTGACTGGGCTGGTCTCATGTTTCCGAAACTCCATGCAACAGCCCATCTTCTTGTTTTGCTGCCCTGAACAAACTCTGTGACAGCATAATTGTCGATTTTATGTTCTCTCAATTTGTCCACAAACTCGATCAAACTTGTGAGAAATCCGAACATGGATGTATACCACTGTACACGGTCTTGAAGGACGAGCGACTCTTTGAGCATGCGGTCAACAAAGGCGACTTCGCCGCCATCGGTCACCATCTCAACCTTGGCTCCGGTACATGCTGTAAAAGGGGGGCGAGATTTTTTTCTTGCACTCTCTAGTAACTCTTCTTCGGATTTGTAGAAAGGCGGATTTGACATGGTGAAAGAAATGCTGTTGACATCTAGATCATCGAGCGGAATGAGAGCATCGGTTGGCTTTCGCTTCACGACTTTGATCCTGTTCCCGAGTCCATTCATTGCCACGTTCTTGTAAGCATACTCGAGGCTTTTTGGATCGATGTCTGCTTTGATTAGCGGTGCTCTGGTCAACGGGGTGGTGAAAGGACTACCAGTGGCGATAAACTCCCAATCACGTTCGGTGCAGCCCATCAAAGGATATATGCAACTTGCGCCAGTACCAATGTCTAACCCAACGATTTTCCTATCCTGTTTCTCATAAGAAGTGCTGTCAAGGAGGTCTTTTAGCCACAATAGATAGTTGTGCCGGTTAAGGACCTGCGGACGCGTTAGATCGTAAGACGCGTCAAGAAACGACATAAAACTTGCAGGAGGGCATAGTCGATCGTCAGGAAGTTCAAGCTTCAGTCCAAAGTCCAGCTTGAGAAGTGACTTCGTCAATTGCATAACACATTCCGGATCATTGAAGAAATCAGTTTTTTGTTTCTTCCACCTGCGATGATTCATTAGATTGAATTATCGTGCATTTTGAGGATGAAATAATTCACAATCGCGCAAAATCTGCATCTTGAAGAGCGACCTGCTGAAAGTCTGGCGCTTTTGAGTATAGCTCGGTATAGTGACTATCCCGAGATTTTGCATCTTCTGGGGGACCTTCAAAGGTCAGCGTTTGGTCGACAGGGAGCGCCTGACTCCGAAGGTCTTGTGAGGCTTTACGTTTGCCGCCCATTTTGACATTTGACTTGGTTCTCTCGAATTTTGAAAAGGATTTACTTCTGTGAGGATTCCTTCAAATACTTTTGAAAGGTGTAAGTTGTGATACCTGTAACTTTTGTGATGGAGATGAGTCTGCAGGGATCAGTGATGTCAGTGGAGATCTCATAAGTTAGCGATGACTTGTAGGCACAGACCCCTATAAACACAAGCAAGCAGCCCAGTTCATTTGCAATTGTTATGGACCAGAAAACTCCCATCAATAGATTGTCAAACATAAATTTAAAATTCATGAGATCATACAGGTAGATAAACTGCAATCTTACAATAAGAACCGTTGAGTAAATGCAATCGCCTCGGCTTCGTTTCAATCATATCCTCATCTTATGTACCTTTCATGTCATCATAGTGGCACTGTCTTACCACAGTAGAACCCTCCATCGCCAGCCCTCGAGGAGCTTCATGTCCTTCTCATCGATATCCGGATCACCGTGCTCGATCCTCGCTGTCAGTTTCTTAAGCCTCTTCTGCACAGTCCGAGCTACTCGAATAGACACTTCATTGGAGAATACCACGAGCACGGCAAATACAAAGAAAGCCAATTTGGCGAAGCGGCCTTTGCCAAGTATACCATTCTTGATGTGCTCAAGAAGACCCTTTGACTTTTTGAAGGCGTACTCGGTGTCGTTAGCTGATGAGTGAGAATCTTCGTCATCGTCGTTTCGGCGCCAGAAGCGGCGGATGAAGGGAATAAAGGTAGCACTGTCGAAGTTAGTCAATTGCTTGGATTTCAGCAAGTGGGACGTGTAAGTTGCTTACATAGCTCCTCCGATGATCCATCTTCGCCATCGATGGTTCTCGGCTTCTTTCGCGATACTGCGCACCTCACCCTGCAGGATTCTCAGATCATTCAGAACCATGTTGGTCTGGTTGCGAATCCGGGTCTCAAGCTCATAAGCAGAGACGGCAGAATCGCCACCTCGTCGCTGACGCTGCAGGCTCATGTACTCGCGCAGATTGAACTGGCAGTTCACTCTAAGAGCTTGTAACTCTCGCAGGTCACTCGGTGCTGTGGCGGGGACCATTTGCTGGGTTGATGCGGTAGCCATGGCTCCGGCATGGTTAGGAAGATATGATTCAGAGGCGGGACGGATCGGGAGGTTGCCTGGGCCAGTTTGAGGACCTGATACGGGAGGGTAGTTCTGCGGGTTGTAAGGCTGGTTGTAGCCCGGTGAGTCGTAATTCTGAGGGTTATAGCTCTGGTTGGCATAATCCTGGGGATTGTAGTTCTGAGGCCCATAAGGTTGAGGTCCATATTGAGATTCGGGGCCTGGATATGACTTCGCTCTCTCTGGACCTCGATCAAAAGCACGATCCCGCCGGTCTCGCTCTCGGTCACGGTCCCGAGAGGGAGACGGAGTTCGGATCGGCTGAGGATCCAGCGATTGAAGCGGTGACTTGTTTGACTTGCGAGTATCAGACATTATGGGCGTTCGGGTGTCAGTCTTGGCTCAAGTTACGACGTATAATTGAACAAATGAACAAATTGTCCGTGACAGCTCACCCAGCCGGTGGTTTTCTGCCCAAGGTGACCGACAAAGAATGAGTGAGTACGGAGTATGTATGTATGCGCTGGCTACAATTGTGGTGGAGAGCGAGAGAGGCTGGAGAATGAATAAACGAGGCCAGCCCATGACGTCCAAGTGGCCGGGGGGATAGGTTGAGCGAGAGGTGGGGTGATGGAATTCATGAGGCTGGGGATGACTTATGCAATTCATGATGTGATGTGATTCGCAACTATTTAATTCAATACTGCATAACTATTCACAAAATGACCAGATTCTCTTCTTATCCCTTGTTCTAGCTTCTGGTGGCTTCTAGTACCCCAATGTTCGATACATGCGGTGCGCCATATCATCCATGCCCTCAACAGGCAGTGCACTCCTAATGTCAGCCAGTATCTCCTGCTGAACCTCTGGGTCGAATCTGTTCCAGATCCTTCGAATCTGCTGCACCTGATCCTCCCGATGTGTCCGGACGATATTTGCAAAAGCTTCAAAGAGAACCGCTGCCTGGTTCCATCCCAAAATGTTATGAACTTCTTGGATGAGAAATTCGAAAAAGTCGAGAATTCTGCCGAGAAGGTCTTCTGAACATCCTAGCCCTTGGTCATTGCTGAGCACGATGCACAGAGCATGCATTCGAGCTGCCCATTCGTTGACTGCATGACCACGGACTGGATCATTTTCAATGTCCCGCATAGTAATGCCGAACATGTCTATCGCTTCAATGCTGGTGCATTCTGATAGGTGCAGGAACACAAAGTCGAGAGCCCAGTTCATCAAATCTTCTGGATGATTTTCCAAGTATGGCTCGCGGAAGTAGGTGCTCAATACCAACGCTCCGCGTCTCGGTGCCTCCCGGACTCTGGGTAAGAGACTGAACAGGACTTCTTGGTCGACACTATATCGTCTCCTCAATTGTCCGATTCTTGGGTGTACAATGATGATGTTTTGTCTTCCACCAGGCTCCGGAACGAATGGAGGCTGGCGTCTAAAGGCCATGTCGTGTGGCTCGCCGAGATCTTCAAAATTGTCGCCATAATCGATCTCAGCGATGCCATTCAAGTGACGACGTCTGTCGCCAGCCATGTTGATTCTCTGCGGAATTTGTGCACGTCTTTCTCTGAGGTACAATTGGTGATGTTGATAGTGATCATAAAAGCGATACTGCCTAACCATGCTTTAGAGAGCATCCAAGATGGTTCTGCATTTGCCTCAAAAGTGAAGCATGCTGGCGATATTGCTCGCATTTATAGATGCTGAGAAGCATTGTATCAGTGCCCGGTGCAGGTTTTGTAAGGTTGATTGCGATGCCGTGTAAGGTGGTGAGCAAACCACAAGGTGTCATCTGGACGTTTGACTTATTGAGAGTTTGAACTGGACATTCGGCATACCAAAGAGCCAATACTATCGTTTGCAATAATTATATGGCTTTTCTGAAGCAAACATTGGTGTCCTATTTGTTATTTAGAGCAGCATACAAGCAACCTTGGTTCTCCATATCCAGCTACAGATTGCGTTTGGAGAGAACTCCAACTGACATGCTACTCGTCTATCTGATGCGATGTTTGCTGATGCAAATAAATAAAAAACGCTCAATGAATTGCCAGCAATGCCAAATTGAGGACTCTGTAAGCATGGATCTCGCTAACAATACCTACTAACCTATGCTATAGAAAATATGAGTCTGATGTTGTGGACTGGGAACGATATGACAGACACCTGAATTCTCAGGCATCAGAATGAGGCACCCAGATAAATCAGCAAGCAGACCCAGAAGACCCTGAAGACCCAGGGACCTCCCCTCCCCCCACCGTTTCCCTTCTTACTCCCGTCTCTTTCGTATACTTCAAGAGATGAAGCATCCATTCGAGTCGGCCGCTCTGCTAAAAATATTCTTCATATCTTCTTATCTTGCTGAAATAAATATCATATTTTTCCTCACAAATATCAATTACAGTCAATTGGTTCCTTTACATCACCCAATGCTCTCTGAATATTCAGCAGCATCATGTTAGTGGTGATCAAGCTCTACACCTATCAGGACCTCCGTCTTTTTCAACCTCACGTCAAATTGTTCGCTCTGGTTTTTTCTGCCTTATTCCGGTACAAGTGACTTCCAAACTGCCATCTGCCTAGACCCCAGCATCTGTCGTTCGACTATAAGTATCTCGTGTTCCCCCCTCTGTCCCTCTGTTTTGGCATGCTCAGCAGTCCTCTTCCTCTTCACTTCTCCCATTTACCTTCACTTCTCCTGTCCTCGAACATCTTTGTCTGTCTCACCAAGAGAGTCTCTCATCGTACCATCCTACTTCTTCATTCCAATCCATCATCGTGACACCTTCTCGTGTTGTTGTTGCTGCCTCTAAGAGCATTCTCATCCAGACCTCTTCATCATGATGGACATCGCCGCTCCAGCCTTCGATACAGACGTTAGCCATAAGATTGAATACAAGATTCGTGACCTTGGAACACGCTCTGTTACCCTCTTCCCCACCCAAGCACAGGTCAAAAGAGAAATCAAGGATGTGCCTCTCAAGGTACGCCTTTCTTGGCCAATGTCTCTCCTTATGCTCACCTAGCTAGCCTGGAGTCAACGAGATATCCATTGTCGGGTTGAGCCCAACCATTGATAAGAACTCTGTCACCATTGAAGGCAACGGTGCCGCTACCATTACGGGCATCACTGTTGAATTTCTCCCCAACCGCGAACTTTTCGATGAGGTCTATCCAAATTCCGATGATGATGATTTAGACAGTGAAGACGAAGAAGAAGAAGAAGAAGAAGAAGGCGAACCTCCAGAAGTGCCACAATATGGGAAGTTGCTGGAAACCAAGACGAAACTCATCGAGCTCAAAGACGAGCAGCAACGAGCCAGAGAAATTATTGGCAATGCCGATGAGCGTATCAAGGTCCTTGATATATACTCCAAGTCTCTTGATAAGAGAGAGGGAGTTAACATTAGTGAGATGCTTGACACTTACAAGCAAGAGCACCAAAAAGCTTTTGAAGAACGTCTAGTCGGTGTGCAGAGGGAGCGGGAACTCACGGAGGCCATCAACAAGGTTACCAAGGAGCAGATGCGGTTGAATAAGCTTGGAAACAAGTTTCAGAAGAAGGAGGCCAAGAACAAGGCCAGAATCCAGAAAGCCGTCCAAAAAAAGCAGGAACAGCGCCAGAAGCGTCAAGAGGAGAAGCGCAAGGAGAAGGAGCGTATTCGCAACGAGCGCTCACGTTGCTGGCCGCTCTTCTGCTATACCGTACACATACAACTTGAGGTGAGCTCATCCTACACGCCAGCTTCCTCTCGCCGGGAATCAGTATCCAGTGAGGTTGAACTTGTTCAGCGGCCCAGGAGTAAGACTGCAGACCTGGAAGAGACATCCTCCTGCAACCTTGTGTTGTCATATGTCACCAACTCGGCATTCTGGACTCCGAGTTATGACATCCAACTGTCAACTGTTGACTCCACGGGTACGCTTTGCTTCGATGCCGGTCTGCATAACACAACATCTGAGACGTGGGAAAGCTGCAAGATCACACTGTCGACTTCTCAGGCCACATCTTCGAGCCTTGACGAGTTCATTCCCAGTCTCACACCCTGGCATATCAAACTGGGCAACAAAAAGTCCTCATCTGGCGAGAGTGGTGCTTTTGAAAGTGTGGTGGAACTTCAGCAACAAGCCACATGGCGTAAAAAGAAACAAGCACCACAGCAGCCTCCCAACTTCAGGCGCGAAATGTTTGGTCTTCCAGGCCAAGCTCTGAATGACTATCAGATGCAGTTGATGATGTTGGAACAGCAAAACAAGAAGAGGCTGATGATGGCTCGACAGGAGCAGGATTCCACCGTTCCACCTGCTCCTCATCCTTTCCCTCCACCCCCTGTTCCTACTGCTGCGATGATACAGCAACAAGCTCAAGCTCAAGCTCAAGCGTCGCAGATGCGGCCGCATCAGTCACGCAACGTGATGGTTCAGAACCAAATGATACAGCCCCAACAGATGCAGCAACAGCAACAGCAATTCCCAGGAATGCCACAGATGGACTTTTCCTCCAACTTCGATTTCGATGCCTTTCTAGATGAAGATACAACTATGACGGATGCTCAGCCATCCCTCGAATTCCAAAATTCTCTTGTTGAAGAGACCGGCTTCACCACAACCTTCGATCTCCCCGGCCTCAAGACTCTCGTGCCGAAGTTCACCGTTTCGAAGCAACGTGTTGCTCGCCTGCAGTTTACCAATGTTCTGTTCAGCCACACCATTGTGGCCAAATATCAGCCAGTGGCTTATCTCAAAGCCAAACTCAAGAACAACAGTAAACTTACTTTACTCCGCGGTCCTGCGAGCTTGACACTTGACGGTAGCTTCATGGGGCAGAGCAAAATTCCTCGATGTAGCTCCGGTGAGGTCTTTACTCTTAGTCTGGGTGTGGACTCGGCGATCAGAGTCATTTACCCGAAGCCTGATGTGCGAAGAAGCACGAGCGGAGTGTTCAGCAAAGAAGACAGCTCTGTCTATGTTCGCACTGTCACAGTCCACAATACCCGCGTCACTGCTAAAAAGCCCATCAGCCTTCTGGTGCTGGATCAAATCCCTGTTTCAGAGGACGATCGCCTCCGAGTTGAGTTACTCAGTCCTCGAGGTTTGACTGTCGAAGGGCCGCGTCAAGCGACTGGCGCTCCTGGACGTGAGACTGCAGAGGATAAAGACTGGGGCAAAGCTATGGCAGCTCTTAAAAAGAGCGGACAAGTTTCGTGGGAGGTCTCGCTGAATGCAGGTAAGGCCGTAAAACTGGGACTCGAATACTCGGTTTCAATGCCAAGTGGCGATGTTGCTAAGGAATGTTGATTTGCTTCGATATGTGCGGGCGTTGACAATAGATGGATTTGTGATAATGGGATAACTCTAGGTCGCTAACAAGTCGTTAAAAGGGCGTGTTGTAGCACCATGCTCACCCACTCCGATTGATTCTCGGTTGTTACTTTCGGGATTTTACAATAGTAATCAACCATTCATTTTCTTCTTCTTTTTTCCCCCTTACTTAATGAGATCGCTTCTTGTGAATTTCTGGTGATTGCTTGGCTTCTTACTTCATGTTGAATGAGAGATCTTAGCTCTTGGTACTGTACATAATTTAATACACGAATCTGCCTACATAACTCAATCTTCGTCCATCTCAGAGTCACTCTCGTCCTCAGAACCATCCTCCTCCATTCAGAATCGTTCTCCTCCTCCCCAGAATCCTCTAGCTCAAGTGTTCGGAACTGATCACTTGTGATGTTCGATTCCATTGTCGCCACGCGAAACGCTTCCCCTGGGATCTCTGTTCGGGCAGGGTGTAGCCTGTTCCCGAAGTTGGGTGCGCGCGGAATTCCTGAAGGGCCAATAATCGCATTCAAGGGTGTATCTCGTGGGCCGAGGCCATGGTTGGTATGCATCACTATCGATAGGGGATGGCGGAGAAGAGGATGCTGGGGCTGCGTTCGCCACTCGACGTCGTTTTTCCGGGCGTCGGAGATCTCGTCCGCACAGCACGGTTTGTTTCGATCGATGTAATGCTCGATTTGGCCGAGCATAATCATCTGCGACATCACCAGGTCCTCTACAGAGTGGTGGGAGTAGCTCACTGGCAGCTCCCAGGGCTTTCTCTGTCCGTGCTGAGACCAATATGGGTGTCTGCGTTCGTACTCTTCAGCGAGCAGAGCTGGGTTGATGAACGGGGCTGGTGTGCTGCCCGTCTGGCTGTTCTTGAGGCTGGCTATAGGCTGAAGCCTATCGGTTCCATCGTTGGCTGGTCCATACACAACGAGTTCAGGACTGATGTTCAAGCGGGCGTTGGGGGCGGCAAGGTGACACCCCAGTGTATGTGAGAGTAGTGCTTTGCCGGGATATACACGTCGTACGCGATCGTATGTGTCGCGAGGGATCTGGCTCTTGAATGAGTGAACATCGGTGGCTCTTGTCCAAAGGACATGGTCGAAAAAGGTCGAAAAGATCTCCTGAAGGTTTGCCTTGGGACATTCGAGTGGTGATGGTCTTGGAGACCCACGAGGGTCAATGTTGGGCATAAACTCTGGTTGCGGCCATGGATGGAAGATCAGTTTGGTCTTGTTATTTTCTGTATGAGACCCTGATACCAAGCCGTTAAGGAACTTGTTGACTAGTATCAGGGTCTTCATCTTGTCCCAAGAGTCCTGAGGCGCGCTTGTCATCAAGATGAACATGATGCCAGACTCTGCGATTGGCGAGAGCGCATGAGGATACAATTTGGCCCATTCTTGCTCGATCTTCAGCTGTTCTGTGAACCAGTCCATTGTGACACCTGCGTATTCGAGAGAAGGAAGCTCCATACCACCGACAACGCCCTGTCGTGGCTCCCAGGCGAAACTGTGGGTGCTCGGCTGCGGATATTTCCCAACCATGATAGCGTCTGTGGAGTCGATCGAGGTAACATCTTGACGATCGTCTTCATCGAAATCACTGTGCTCACCACAGTCGATACCACCATCTGAGAACTTGCGACAAAAAAGACAGACAGGCATTGGTCTATAGAAGGACGCGAGTATAAACATTGCGTCTCTCTTCGCCAGCTCCCAATCCTCAGGAGGTGGCAAGTTCGAAAGCTCATGTCTTTGTTTTGGTACACATCGGAAGCAGAAGCCTCTATCTTCGAGGGAGTCAAGGCTTTTCAGGCAAAGGTTGCAACAGCCCCAAGCAGGACTGCGCC
Source organism: Fusarium acutatum (assembly GCA_012932015.1). Classification (NCBI taxonomy): domain Eukaryota; kingdom Fungi; phylum Ascomycota; class Sordariomycetes; order Hypocreales; family Nectriaceae; genus Fusarium; species Fusarium acutatum. The sequence continues at coordinate 24,872 of JAADJF010000116.1, read as the reverse complement.
AGCTGCATCCCCTGCAGTAGAACTCCAATGCCCGGCGGATGCCAGACTTGCAGTTAACGCATACATGCTCGGCTGGCATTGGTGCTCCCGGCTGGCGGACGTAGTGATCGACTTGTTGTTGTAAAGTCATGTCGATTTAGGCTTGGATACTTCAGGAAGTTTGTAATTAGATTGTGGACGGAGGTAGTTGACGGCTGGGGATTCTCACTTGCGTGTAAAGAAGAGTGGGAGTTTGTGGATGAGTGTGTGGATTTGCCTTTGGATAATCGTCTCTTGTCTGTGTTTAAATATCTTCTCTATCTGCTGTGTTCGGCATTGAGGAAGAACAAGAGGGAGGGCAAGATAGGGAACATGAGTGAGAAAATTTGACGTATATTTTGAACAATGACAAGTGCACGTATTTCTCAGTCGAAGTGGGGTCCTCGAACAGTCCAACTTATTGTCTATCCCCTGAAAAACCGCCTGGTACCTAATTCTATATTGAGTATTACTGAGCAGTGGCTTGGTAGTTGTTCAAGCGCTGGCACTGCCAGTTGCAGGCAGGCGGCATGACCATACCAGTAGCCCTAAATTCTTTCATACCATCGAACACACTCTCTCGATTTGCTGTTCATGCTGATTGTTTTCTTTTTGACTCCTTCATCTCGATCCTCTCTCCTCAGACTACGACCTCCCCGCGACGCCTCACAGGAAATATCACCTTGTGATGCAGCCGCTGCAGCCTCTTCCTTCTTTTCAAGGCTTCATCTTCATACCCATGGAACGCTAGTCCAGTTGCAACTAGGTACAGTGGTACGTCTGCCATGAGATACGAAAGCCCTGACAGGTAATAGTATGCCTCTGTCAACGGCTGAAGCGACGTCCACTCTCGTACAGGCTGGATAAGCTTCGCATTCTCATCTCCTTCCACCCATGAGGATTTCAGAGCATCATCTTTATACCTCAAAGTCCACCCATCGACCGAAAAGTTCCATTTGGATATTCCATTCGGCGTCTGGTAGGTGGTGAAAGTTTTGAGAACTGCTTCGAGAAACCCTCGAAGCTCGTCCTCTGTTCTGTCTGACCACTCTTCCTTTACTAACGCACTGCCATTGTTAGTCGCATTATCTGGGAGTTCGCCGTCGTCGAAAGAGTAACCAGTCACCGCCGTCGAGGAATGTGTGGAGAGAGGTTCGATTGCCATTGTATGGCTGTTGGAAGTGTCACCCGAAAGTAAAGAGATGCCATCCTGGGCATGTTCGTCATCCAGCAGAGATGGAGGCTCTCGAAGAGGTTCATTACCATCTGCTTCTGCCCACCCTTGGCTGGTTTCAGATGCTACCTCGTCGATGGGAGACAGCCGCGTTGGTACGTGGAAGTCAATCTCAGTCCTCAAAATTACATCTGGGGCCTGAATCTTGGGCAAGTTGATAGCAAGAAAAGCGTGATAATCGCAGGTCCAAGTACGATTTCCCGGCTTCTTGTGACGTCTGACACACACTTCGCAGAGGTCGATTGTGCAGCATGTGCAACAAACGTAGCGAGGGCCTGCAATTGTGTCGAGACACATATCACAGTAGTTATCATGCTTCACAACTAAGGGGGTTGTCTCTACAGCTCGAGCACTTCTTTGAAGAGCAATTTGGGCGAAGCTGTACGACCTGAGCTGGAGCAGGAATTTGCCAAGACGCTCCCATCTGACCCCGTGAAGGTCGAAATCATCCAATAGGCTTTGGGCGTCCCGACGTACACCTTCGACACAGCGATCGAATGGTGCTGGATTATTGGCTTCAGGTCTGGTCAGGTCATAAGCGTTAAGCCCATATATGTCTCGGTTCTCGGTAAGTATCCTCTCTACATCCGAGTCTTTGGCAGCACCTAACACCATGGCAGGCATCAAGCGTGTTCCCGATTGCTGCGCTATCTGAAGCGCAGTCCGGTCAAAGGAGTCCCGTTGAGTCAGATCGATGGACTCATGCTCAAGAAGAATCCGTAGAGTCTCATTCTGACGATTGGTGATCGCCCCGAAGACTGGGACGTTTCCATATTTCGATCTTCTGTTCACATCTGCACCACGTTCCAAGAGGATTGACACAATCTTGCCGTGTCCAGAACAAACTGCCTTGAATAACGGGGTCTCGCCATCTGTTAAGATGCAATCGGTGTCGAGGTTGGGATTCTTCTCCAATACGAGCTTCAAATTCTTCTCAGATCCACCAGACACAATGGTAGGTATGATGTTTTCTCCATCATCAAAGATGACATCTGCTGACGCTCCTCGTTCAAGTAGATATTTGACCATATCCTCATGTCCTTCCATACAAGCGTACCAGACCGGTGTCCTCTGAGCTCTATCACGTATATCAAGTGACGAGTCATCGACTGCGTTAAGGATGGCTTCCAAAACCTGGGTATTACCTCCCTCGGCAGCGGCATGGATGATAGTCTGGCCTCTATTGATCTTGGATTGCAGCTGTTTGTTTGGGTCGGCACCCTTACTGAGAAGTAGCTTTACTGCATCCAGTCTGCCACCTGATGCCGCTGCTTTTAAAGGCGTTCCTGCCCAGCCCCATTCGAAGTTGACCAACTCGCCAACATCCTCGACAACCTCCAAGAAAGTTTCCATCACGTCCAACCAGCCCCCTATACAAGCAGCATGAAAGGCACTTGATTCTTTGGTAGTTTCCGGGTAAGGATCTGCTCCACGCTTTAGGAGTTCTATTACGATACTTCGATGACCTTTGTTGGCTGCAATGTGTAGTGGAGCGCTTGAGTTGTGCTGTCCATTCCGTATGTTTGGATCTGCTCCATGATCAAGAAGCATACTGACAATATCCAATCTCCCAGTTGTCACTGCAATACCAAGAGCAGTGTATTCCTTTTCGCCTTTCGCGTCTATATCGGAAAAGAACCGACTCGAAAGAACAATTTCGACCATCTCAAAGTTTCCCCAGTCGACCGCAATATGAAGGGGTGTTTCATAATCCGGTTTACTTGGATCAGCTCCGTGAGAGACAAGGCATTCGACCATGTCGAGATCATTTAGATCTGCCGCTATTGAAAGAGCCGTGCTTCCATCCTTGTCTTCTGCGTTGATTTGGCATCCGGCATCAAGGAGCAGCTCACAGCCCAATAAATTCTGAGCCGCCACTGCGATATGTAGGGGAGAGCTCATTCCCTTCACGGGGCACTCGACTGCAGCACCCGCAGCCAAAAGCGCCCTCAAAATATCACTATGACCCGACTCAACGGCCAGAGCCACAGGTGAAGCTTTTGGGAGATCTCTGGGAGGATCATCGAGGTTTGCATGCTTCTCGATAAGTTTGTCAACGACCCCTTTCCATCCCTTGAAGCATGCCATATGAATCAAGCGCTCATTGCGCCAAACCTGATCCACGTCGATATGTTGTACCAGAATCTCGAGGGCATCAGTACTCCCCATCCAGCTAGCTAAGAAAGGTATAGGTTTTCCATCGAATGCAGGAGCTTCGAGGTCTGCTGAGGACTCCAATAATAATTCGACCATTTCGGAACTATTCTTTCCTGTAGCAAGTGCAAGTGGTGAATGACCGTTGGTAGATGAAATGTTAGGATCGGCCCCAAACTCAAGAAGTGTTCGAACAACATCCACTGCGCCAACATCAACCGCGGTGAACAATGCCGTTTGGTTCCATGGATCAACAGCATCTACCTTGGCGCCGGCCTTGAGGAGAGCCCGCACGCTCCTGCAATGGCCACGGACTGCGGCAAGGATCAAAGGTGTTGACCCGTCATTATCTGGTAGGTCTATATTCCTTGCGAAAGGCAGAAGCACCTCCAAAGCTGCCCCAGGCTGGGCTGCAGCATAGTGTATCGCTGTAGTGCCTTCCCATATGTTGTTGACTAGTGTCTCTAGGTCTTCTTCGACCTTTTGCTTTGATTTTGGGGAAACATGAACAAGAAGATCATGGATTTTGTGAAGGAAGCGGTTTGGGGTAGGTTCTAGGGCCTGAGAGAAGATCTCTTTGATTACAAGATCCGCATCCCACTGAGCGAGCAACACCAAGGGTGGTTTTGCTGATTGAATAGAAGTTTGAGCCGTGGTGATCAATCGCCCACGGCCTCCAGATCTGTCAGCGTCACATGTACTCACACTATCGTCTGTGCCATCCGATAGGTATCCAGCCTCGACTATATCTTCTTTCTGCGTGCCAGTAGCTGAGGAAGGGGTCTGTGGGCGTTCTATTGCAGGGGGCGATCGAGTCCTGGACCCTTTCGAGGACCTGCTCCTAGACCTAGAAGGACTCGGTGTCTGAGCCCTGAATAACGCAGGCGATCGTGTTGGCGATGGGCTTCTGGATCCCCAAGTACGTTGTCTCTGAAACGTGTAATATCGCCACTTTTCCCCAGCTGGGGAGCGGATGAAATCCCATAAATCCCAAGATATCTTGTAGGTATCTGGCCCAAAGAACTTCAGATGATACCTAAACCAAGACGAAGAGTATTCCAGAAATACATAATGATCTGCAAGAGCATCTCGACAGTAGTCTGTCCATGGGTCGTAATATGGTTCCCAATCTATCTCCCTAACATATTTGAGGCATGCGGTTGCGAGGGTTTGATGTACGAGGTTGACATCATACGTGTCGAGAATAAAGTCGTAAAGAGTCTGATGCAAAAGTTCGAGACTGTCCTCGGCGCCAAATCTAATTAGTCGCTGGCATGTTCTTGTCAAATCGCCGACAAGATCGTAAGTCTTTGTTACCGAGGGATTTAGAAACCGAAGAATCTCCTTGGCCTCTTCTATTCTCAAGGTCGACCTTGCTATGCAAATAATCTGAATCAGCTGAAACAAATCCTTGCGATCATTCTGAATGCGGTCCATGTCTTGTTGATATATCGCTTCCATGGTTGGAGGACAGCTTGTAACAAGTGTAAAGACTGAGTTAGCTCCTGTGTCTTTGATGTGCCACAGTTCCTTGAGGACTGCTGATGCGAAAAGAAAACTTCCATTTGACCTCTCAACAATGACGGCAGAAACAGAAGCTCGTCCAACAGTGGCTATCCGGCGACTCAAGATAATGCGGTCGACTTCTTCATCAACTACTTTTTGAATATCATTGAGGATCAGTTCTGGTGTGACTTCTATGTGATTGTTTGCGAGCGCGAATCCTCGGATCGAGTCTGCCATGCGTGATGTTACGACAACTTTGAGGGCTGAAGCAGAAGACTCACGACGGAAAATTGTGTCTAACCCACGGAGCAACCGGATGATGAATTCGTCTTCACATTGATCTAGACCATCAATTATGAGGCAAGTTGGTCTAGCATCTTCAGCCGTCACCAGTAATTGGACAATTTCCATCAATTGGAAGAAATGTCCGGTATTCTCGGTTTCGAGAGGTGATCGTGACTTCTGTCTATCGACCCCAAGGGTTTCAAAGACTGATTCGAGCTTTTTCCTTGTCGCTTGTGACATGGTGGTATACTTGCTCAACATAGATTGGACAACAAGATCCAATATTGGAGGATTGTGTCGAGAGCTCTCCAGACTATCACAGTAGAATGGTATGACGAGGCTCTCCTCCCACTTTTCATCGTTCGAATCTTTCATTGCACCCTGGATGTACTTTGCTAAGTTTGACTTGCCACATCCAGGGCTCCCTGTAATGAATAGGAGACTGCCACTCTTGTTTTTCTTCCATTTGACGAAAGTGGGATCTTCCAATATCCATGAGCATGTCCGCCAGTGAGGAGCCTCGCGATCAAGACCTTTATTCTCGGGTGTCACAGAGCGAAGAAGGCGGGTGAAATCACTAAACTCTTTAACGTCTTTTGCAGGTCAGCATACCATATACTCCCTGTAACAACACCTCGGCCTACCAAATTTCTCCGGTTGTGTCCGATTCTGAGCTTGAGACACGGCAGTCTCATGCTGTATTGGTAAGTCGGCATTGATACGGCTTGTAACTTCTTTCATTAGCTTGTCGACACTTGAGCGAATCGCCGAGTCTCTAGAGGCTTTCGATGCTTTCCCAACTTCATGTCGACGCCGGAGAGGAACGTTCTGGCGTGGCCGAGGTGACGGCCTGGGGAAGTTAGCAGTTTTCAGGCATGTCATGGGTATCTCGTACTGTGTAACATCTTCATCTGTCCATGTGGGTGCCTTTTTTAACGGTTTGATCGGAGGTGGTTCAGCCAGCCTCACTAGCCTTTCAACTTCGCCCCAGAACAGTTCGAACCGTGGGTGTAAAGGGGAAGCAAATTTAGGCAAACCAGAGTGCGTACAGTTTAGATCTATGTTATCGACGCCCTGAAGGACAGCAGACCATTGAGGGACTATCTTGGCCAAGTTAGCAGGATTTACTTGGCCACAAGATTCACTTACAATTTCTTTTGCTCCATTGGGTAGCCGCTGCGGATGAGACTCATAGCAACATAGGAGCTTGATGGAACGATGAACATCAATAGTAAATTCCATGTTGATATCTTGTACTGAGTTTGAGAAAGCTCGGAGTTCTTTTGTGAGGTTTGTCGCGACAGCGGTTTGAAGTTTCATCAAAGATGCCAATTTCTGCACAACGACGAGGTCTTCGGCTTTTTCCGATCCCATATGAGGGGTTCCCATGAAGACTATGGACTTCGTGGCTTGCTTGATAGCTTTCCAATCGTCGTTTGTCGCGCATAGGAGTGTTGCCTCGAAGGTTGTCAGTTGGAAGATGCATGGAAATTGGTTCGCAACCCACTCTCTTGACCACTAACCCACCAAGACTGTGAGCAATGAATATTAAAGGTCGGTCCTATAAATACATTAGACAATTCATTGAGCATTCTTGCCATGCATACTGGGTGATCGAGTCGTTTGAGAACCAGATTTCGTAGTAAGTCATTGGCGTGATGAATTATTCTCGTATTGGCGACATCGCCGAAACGGTGAGCATTGTAGCCAAATGACAGGACGCGAATCGAATCTTTAAGACGGCCAAGAAATTCTGGCTTTGTAAACCACGGTTCAGTTGTACCCTCTTGCTTCCAAGTGGTTCTGAGATTCCCCCCCAGTCCATGAACAAAGACGAGGCTTATATGGTGAGTTTAGAATAAACACTGGCTTCAAGTTCAACTCACTCCACAAGGTCTTTTTGGCCGGCAAATGAGTTATCACTCAAAGGAGGCACGTACATCTCCTTGAGAATGTACTCATAATGTGGCTCATCATCCTGATCCGATATCTTGAATCACAAATGGTAAGCAATCGTCCATACGCGGGGCTTGTAGCGCCATCTCCTTTATCCTACCGTGGTATCGTCAGACGATGAGAGACTTTCCTCTCGGCGACGCCCAAGTCTCATTTTTACGACGATCAAAGCAGAAATTTGTAGTCAGGCAGGACAGCCGTGAATCCAGACAATGTTGAGTACGGCTGGCTTATGAGCTTTAATCGAAAGTGCGGGTTTGGGGGCCGTCAGCAAGGCTCAGCCTCATCCAATGATGGAGGCTACCAGAGGCGATGCATGGGTCCTGTTGACCCTTGCAAGTTACACAGTAGCATCCCTAACTCAAGTGCCAATATGTGTTGCTTCGACATTTTGGTTCAGTTTAAGATGAAAAAGAGAAGATGAATTTTCCATGATTCATACCATTGATTTTAAATTCCGGCTCAAAATGGTCACTCAGAAACTGGGGGAGGGTGTTGCTGTCCATTGGAGTGATGAACACTTAACAAGGGCTGTAGCACAATAAATTCCAAGCCTGTCTAATGACTGTCAAGTTAATTTTCATTTTGGGGACTCTTTATAAGATGCGCCGAGATAATTGACAGTTGAGAGAGTTGTGTCTGTATTTGCAGTTACTTCAAATTTCCCAAACCTAATGAGTGGTTGCCCGCCGCTTCTTGACTCAAATCCTCTGTCTTATCACAATGAAAGCAGACTACTAATTTTATTACTCCAAGCTTATTTTCTTTTTGAATAGGACTGACAATTACACTGAAGCTTGTCTAATGCCATCATTTCATTTTACAAATGATAACTCCAAAGTCATTGTCGTAACACTTTACAAATACAGCTTACCCTGTACCAGCGAAATAGGTCTTAGATCAAACATGTGATTGGCTTATATGCTTACAGCAAAGCTCAATTACTTACTCGGCGTCCTTCACCTACGGAGTGAGACCTTGACGTGACTCACTTTCATATTAACAATAAATCCCTAAGTTAGCTTGAGATTTGCTATAATGGTCTTCTATTAATAGCAATACTTGAACATTCTCCACTGCTTCTTGATTCACTTGCCTTGATCAAGTCTCCACTACCTGACCTACCAAGAAAGTCCAAATTCGAGAAAAAAGACCCCTCCATCCAAGTCAGGTGATCGAAGCAATTGCCCCTCCCCCTCCCTCCTGGGTTATCAACACCGATAAAAAATCCACCATTAGGCTCAACCACGTTGAACGAATATCGTACCATCGCGAATCGCCAAGATGTTGGACATTGAGGATTTTATCGAGGAGCGCGGCGGAAACCCTGAAAAGATTCGAGAGAGTCAGCGTCGCCGACATGCTCCTGTAGAGCTGGTTGACGAGGTTATTGCCCTTTGGCAAGATGCGCGCAAGAGTGAGTCATTGGACATCTTTACGGTTTTAATGATCTATTTGAACCAGCTAACATCTTGGAAGCTCAGTATGGAGTTACACAGATCGGCACACAAATAAACGGCGTTCAAAAGGAGATTGGCCTCAAGAAACGAGCCAAGGAGGATGCGACCGAGCTACTTAAGCAGAAGGAGGAGTTGACAGAGAAGAAGAAGATCCAAGAGGAGCTTGCCGCAGCAAAGAATGCCGAACTCAAAGTCAAGACAAAGCTCGTCGGAAACTACGTGCACGACTCCGTCCACGTCAGCGACAACGAGGACAACAACACAATCGAGCGAACCTGGGAGCCTGAGACTTTCGATAAGACCAAGCAAGCTGCTCTTTCCCACCACGATGTGCTGCTGCGACTTGGCGGATACGACCCTGTTCGAGGAGTCAAGTTGGTCGGCCACCGAGGTTACTGCTTGACTGGCTACGGCATGTTCCTGTGAGTCAGAAGAGCTTGAAGGGCGACAACAATGTCTGACAATGACAGGAACCTTGCACTCGTCAACTATGCCACAGCCTTCCTCTTCAACAAGGGTATGCATGCTCAAATCCAAATTATCATGCACCGTTAACGAAATCTGTGCTGCAGGCTACACCCCTAACCAACCACCCTTCATGCTCAACCGCGACCAGATGGCCAAGACCGCACAGCTCTCTCAATTTGACGAGGAGCTTTACCGTGTTTCCGAAGGACCTACACCTTCCGAGTCGGATCGATACCTGATTGCCACCAGCGAGCAGCCCCTTTCCGCCCTTCATGCCGAGGAGTGGATCCAGCCCTCGGAGCTCCCTATTAAGTACTGCGGTTACAGCACTTGCTTCCGAAAGGAGGCCGGTAGCCACGGTCGTGATGCCTGGGGTGTGTTCCGCGTGCATCAATTCGAGAAGGTTGAGCAATTCGTCCTCTGTGGCCCCGATGACAGCTGGGACCAGTTTGACCAAATGATGGCCAACTCCGAGGAGTTTTACAAGTCCCTTGGCCTTCCTTACCAGGTCGTGGGTATCGTCACAGGTGCGTTGAACAACGCTGCTGCCAAAAAGTACGACTTGGAAGCATGGTTCCCCTTCCAGAAGGAATACAAGGAGCTTGTTTCTTGCTCCAACTGCACAGACTACCAGACCAGAGAGCTTGAGATTCGCCATGGTTCCAAGAAGGGCAAGCAGATCGTTGGTGGTGGAAAGAAGGAGTATGTCCATGCTCTGAACGCTGTAAGTCTTGGGATGATCCCCGCGCTTGTTGAGGCCATATCGCTAAACCATATTTACAGACCCTCTGTGCTACTGAGCGAACACTGTGCTGCATTCTTGAGAACTACCAAACGGAGGAAGGTCTCGTTGTGCCCGAGGTCCTGCGAAAGTATATTCCTGGAGAGCCTGAGTTCTTGCCTTTCATCAAGGAGACCCCCAAGGAAGCAGAGAAGACTGAAAAGAAGGAGGGCGGCAAGAAGGAGAAGACCCTTCCCGTTCGTGAGACCAAGGCGTAAATGAATGCATTCTGTCAAGATGAAATGGGATGTTATAGAGGAAGAAAATGTGTTCTATTTTCGATGATACAGCGTATGGTGGGAATGCAGTAGAAATCAATAAAAATCATCAACAATATAGCTGGTCAGCTTAGCAAACTGGACGAATCTCTGTTTGTCCAACATGTTGGTGCTCGTCTGTGAACAAACCTTTGATGAAAGCTTGACTTCGGGTCGGAAGAGGATATCTCCGAAATTCCGTGGCACTGAACAAGTTCGGCCAGAAGCGCTAGCTCACGGATCGTTGAGCCCTTTCCCCGCCCCCTGTCAAAACGATACCGGTCCTCTCCGTGATCAAGACGGAGGTGGGTACCGTTTTGGCATTTAATCTGCCGGCCTCGTTGTGGAAGTACCCTGGCAGCAATAGTCGGCACCATCGACGATCGAGTGTCCAGAGCTCTATGATAATACTACGAAGCAGGATAATACATCCTAACATATACTGTACAGGAAGCAGGCAAAGGAATTCGTTACTGGGCGCGTAGGAATTCATTCCATCCGAAGTTAGTGACGGTGATGGTTACGGTACGGTGCGGCCGCATCATATCAACACTGTGCCGCACTCGGAAACGGCCCCACCGTAATGATTCTGCCGGAGACGTCTCCTTTTCATCACCAGCAGGAGGCGCCTGCGAGTGGGTGAAATTGTCGGCCGGGCACGGAGGGTGGGTGCCGCATGTCTCTGTGAGAGGGTGAACGTAGAGAATACCCAAACGTTGCTCTGAAAACGAAACCGTTCTGTCCTGTGGACATTGGCATTGGAGACTCGAAAGCTGGTGCCGCCGGGCGGAGTGGAGGTAACAGTCCCGACGATACCTGGACCATGTCCGGCCACATCCATTGTGATCCGGAAGTGCCACAGGACATGCCAAGTATGGGGGATAAGGTGATTCTGACCACTTATCCAGAGGCCCGTGTGTGATGATGAAAATAGGGCTGTCTTGAAGGAAAACATGATCTTATTGCTCCTTCACGCGCCGATGAAGCAGGCTGCCACAAGGAGGGGAAGAGAGTGGAGGGTAATGATAGCTCCGGGTCTGGCTCGGATCATTATTTGCCGACCCGGAACCAATAAAGGGCTGCAGAGTGCACAAATAAGACCTCGCCGCCAGTATCTGTATGCATACAAAAACGAGTGACATATGGGAAAAGATGAGTGAATGCCATAAAGATACAGCCGCGGGATGTTGAGGCTCCAAAGCTCTAGCCTTTGGTGGTCACCACGACTGAGGGCTAAGGGATAGGCCGTGGACGGCATGGCGGCGGCTATTGAAGCCACTTTGTGATATTATTCATGTGTAATGCTGTAGCAGAACAGCTCGTGTTTTGTGGTGACACCAAATGGCTGAGCTTCACATGTACTTTCGATATGTACTACAGCGTATGGATGCAGGAGAGGACAGCGACGTAGTAGGGCGTCTGCTTGTCCTACCTGGAGAAAGCAAGGAGATCTTTTTCGCACTTCGGAATGATGATCGACCGGTCAGCAGTTTAAGCACAAACAAGTGTTCTTTGAGAGGGGAATTGGATATTAAAAAGGTCTGTCTCCAGACTCGGAGGGCAAAGCGATGGACAAGCCCCAGCTCTGAAGACCGATGAGACTGCCGAACACCCCACCCGCCAATTCTGACATCAAATTTGTGTGCACTGTGGTGAGTGTCCGGGGGAACAACATCGGCGGTGAATAGTGAATATCAAGGCAAAACCTCGGGCGGTTCGGCCTGGAGAAAGGGGAAATGAAAACCACTAGGCCCCGGTGACGGCGCGAATAAAATCGGCATCGCCACCAGCTTTTACGGGTTTCACAACGTTGGAGTTCGGGCGACAAAACAACCGTGCTTTTTAATGAACTCACGTCTACTGCTTATACAAAGGTCGATGTGTGATGATCGGAGGGACATGAAGCTTAATCAATGCTGGATGGACTCCGACGTTACCGACACCCCGGATATACCGATGCTCGGGGCGCGTCGCCAAAACAACCGAAAACGACCCATCTCTGTCCTGCAGACGATGATGCCGCTGATGCCACCGCGGTTACATCAACCAAGCTGTCCGTCAAATGAGAGGCTCATTGTCATCAGTTCTGGGGAAGCTGGGGATACTCAGATCGTAGCGACTGTAATGAAACCTCGCGACAATTTCATGCGTCGACCTGCGCAGGACGGTGTGACTTGCGCCTACAGCAGGTACGTACCTCGTTCCTGGTCACGATTTGAATACCTTATTTGCGCCCGCGTTTTGGTTCTTGCTTGTTCCTTTGTTTCGATCCATCAGGCTATTGTAGACTCCGTAGGTGGCCCCGCTACCGTTTTAAACGCCGGCGTGTATGGAGCCCGGAAGCTGGATGAATGTTTATGACCAGACCATCTTTGTCAAGAAGAGAATGTGAAAGCTTGAGATGGGCACCTGCGATCTACTCACGAATACTTTCCATCATTTACTTGATGCCTTGCACCTCCATTTATATACCCAATCAGACTTCTCAGTCATTGTAGTGATTGCACGGCGATGACACTACGGCCCCCTTGAAAACCCGATGCCGAAGAGGCCGTAGCGCTGAGTTTGGTTTGCGGTGCGGGCAGCGGCCGAGCATGATTTCCAAGCTTCATTTCCATGGGGGTTTACAATAAAATAGCTACACCTTGAACGATACCTGTTGAATCGCGATGTTTTGTTCATATTTAAGATTCCTCAGGCATGGGTTCGATACATAGACGCTCTAATATATGACGCGCACCTATGTGTTGTTCTTGTCTTTCAGATAGAGCTCAGTTGATTTACAGCTCTGTCCTCAGTGATCGAAAGGCCTGTAACGTTCTGGTGTGGATTTCTTTCAACCTTTGCCCTGTCGGTTTACGACCCACACACCCCCGTGGCTCTCCTCCGTTTCCCGTTCTCCGTCCCCCGTTTCTTCTGCCTCTTTTGTTGATGATGTTCCTGCCTTTGTCTTCAGGCTGTCCTGTCCGCTTTGTCGCCCTCTCGTGCTTTTGCCTTGCCAGTCACCTCCGCTTCCTCCGCCCCCTTCTCCTCTTCATTTCCACTTCCTCCCATCTTGCCCCATACACGCGATATTTTTTGTGAAAGGTCTTGTTTCTACTGTTCGATAGTAGTCTGAGACTGCTATTCACATTTTTCTGCTGTTGTCTGGACATTGTGTGCGAATTGCCTGGACAGCCGGACTTAGGTAGAGGCTCTCCGACCCAATTTGATCGCCCCGGGGCTTGGGTCATCTCCTTCATCCGATCGCACGGCGCCGCCATTTCGGTTGTTTTCGCCTACCAACTTTCCTAACGAGTGCGTAAGCTATTCCTTCTGTCGAACTCGCTGCGGCAACAGACTTTTTGTCTTGCTTTCCTCTTCAATTTTTACCACTTTCTCTGTGGAAGTCGTGGTAGTGGCTCCCGCCTTATTCAGCCGCCCGAAAATCCCCCAAATTCGCGCGTGCCTTCCGTTCGGCCTCGCTTGCCTCCTCCTTCCTCACACGGGGCCCTCCGGTCCTCTGCCGTTATTTTTACACGGAGTCCACCCCGAGAATTTCTTCTTTTCATCAACCATTTTTGCTGCCATTTCATCATCCTCAGCAGTATTTACTTACCAATACCCTTACAGCCATCAATCGTACCTCAGACTCACAGTTCTAACAGTCTGTCGCCGACCATGTCGTCTGGCGTCGTACGCTCTACCGCCCTCAGGGCTGGCGGTGCTTGCGTGCGTTGTCGCAAGGGCAAGACAAAATGCGTTTACGAGAATGGTAGAGCACCATGCAAGAACTGCGCAAAGGGAATGCATGACTGCTATCTGCCTTCAGAGAGTATGGCTCATCACCACGGCCAAAGCCCAGCGCGACACGCCAATCCTCATCGGCCACCTCGCGACAGTCTTCCTGCTGCAGGACCTGGCGTTGTTGCTGAAGCGCGACAGCCCGTGGTAGGCTCCAGTGCTGCTCGTCATGTTCAAACAGGCTCTGATAAGTAAGTCGTTTATTTCCATTGTTGTCTATTCTTTCTGTCTTATTTCTTCTGTCCTTGCTATTCTCCGACATCCTATTTCCCCACACTCGGATCTTTATCACAGCCCTCACTGTCGCGCGTCAGCTAGACAGCCCCGACAAATGCGGCATCTTCCAGCTGTCTATCAAACTGCTCTTCTCAACCCCGGGTGGATCGGCAGACGAGTCATCTTCGCCTCGCTTCCCTGTCTTGTCTCATCATAAGACTTTGGCGCACTCAGGCTGCTTCGTCTTCTTGTCCGAGTGGCTAGCCGCCCACTTGACATGCCTCCATCAGCCCCTTAGCCGGCTCCCGTATCCCTGCCCTGTTCCCCATTCCTCATTACCATACCCGCGCCCGCGCTTCTTTGGTTGCTCTCCCCGATGGCGCGACCCACTTTATCGCCGTCGGCTTACGGGAGCCCCCGAGAATTCTCATCAGAGTCTTCTGTGAAACTCCAGAGCTGTATCTTTCGAGACGAAATGAGTCGGTTTCTGATTTGACAATATTTCATTGTTCTTTGTGGTTCCTGAAGTCTTGAATCGAACTCTCAATGATACACGCCGGAGCTATTCTGGATTCTTGCTTGGGTCATTGAAGTGCAGGCTTTCGAGGTTGAGACGGGCCGTGCCACCCCCTAGACCCCGTTCGCAGTCTCTGTTTCCTTCAGTTTTGCTAACTGCAGCACTTAGGCTCACCCCCGAACTGATCGCTGAGTGTGAACGTGTTGTATCAAAAACATTTCCAGCCTGTGTTGCGTTTCACAAGCCCTCTTTTGTACAACAGCTGAAGAGCGCGTCCTTGGATGCTGCTTTGGTCTACGGTCTTTTGACTTGTGCCGCCAGGTACGTTACTCTTGCTTTGTCGTTACCTCATGTCAAATTATCCCTCACACGCTCACTCCCCGGTATGTGGATCCACCGACCGGTGACGGTCGCACCGGTTTGAGCTTCGACACGCCGTAGACCGGATTTGAGCCGATGCTTCCCGAAACACGGCATTCCGAATCACAGCCTGTTTTCTCTTCATCACGATGGCCGCAATGCCTCGAGTCACTGATCTAGACGTCATGTACATGCCAAGTCCCCATTGTTAACATGATGCTGTCTCCAGGAGTTCTCCGAGTCTGATCCGCCGATATGGAGGTCCTACTCAAGCTGCAGAGACATTTGCTGCCAAGGCCATGACCCTCATCAACCAAAACTTGGACCATCCTAATCTGGTCGACATTCAGGCTTTGTGCTTGATCATTATCCACGAATGGGGCTCGCGAAATGCCGTTCGTGCCTACATTTACTTGGGGCAAGCAGCACGCATGGTCCAGATGTATCGCATCTTGAACAGCCATCATGCGTCCCCCGATGGCGATATGTTCTTGCGGGATGAATCTCTTCGGCGTACTGTTTGGCTTATCTACATCTTGGATTGCCTTCTAACTAGCACACCGGGACGTTTTGCAGCACTGTCTCCCCTCGACACCGCAGATGTGCCTTTGCCTTGCTCTGACATCAACTTTGCATTTGGCAACGCTGTCTTTGTCAAGACCCTGCGACAGCAGCTTGATCCTACTGCGGTTCCACCTGGCCAACCACCATCTGAGATTGGAGAGTTTGGTTACATAGTCTTGGCATCTACAATCTGGCGTGACGTTGTTGGAATGCTTACCACTACTACACTCGCGAGTTTCCGCGAGGAAGACTGTGGCGATTTAATTGCCAAGATCGAGGGTCTCCGAGCTTCTTTGCCCATGCAGTTCGTGGACAAGCCGGGCCAGATCAACCTACATATGACGATGGGCTCTGGCTACACCTTTGCCATGCTTCACTGCCTCCTACATTGCGCAACGATCTTTGTCCATCGAAGGCGCCTGCTGCAGGAGGTTACTTCAGTCAACTTCAACCTAGAGTCATTCCGCCTCAACGCTCGATGTCACGATATCATTGATCGGCTCTTTACTTCCTGCCACGGCACGATCTCTCTACTCACCGCTGTCGAGGCAGGTTCTGAGAAGGATCACACCCCTTGCTTTCCGATCTTCATGCTATTTTCAGCTTTTACAGCCAGCGCCACTGTTGCCTACCTTTCTCTCAAGGGCCTCACACCGCCCAATGCTGTCGAGACCGCCGCTCACATTGTCAAGGATGGCCTACGATTTATGAGTGATGGCACTGAGAACTGGCCTCTGATGGGCAGCTGGCTTCGACACCTCACTGTCATGCAAAGAGTGCTTAACAACGATGCTGCAGCTGCCAATGGTGGCTCCTTGCGCCATGGCTCGACATCTCACGGTGCAGGTGTTAAGGACGAAATCTCATCCAACGCTGACACCAACCCGGATGCGATGGATTATGACCAGCAGACGAACCACGCAGGTAGCGTCTCAGGCCAAGGCAATCCTCGATCTGTCTCAGAGTCTGTGCGTGGCGATAGTGAGCCTCCTGTAGTTCTGGCAAGACGACCTGGTGTTACAACTATCAACGGTTCTGGAGGAGCATCTACCCCTACGACAGTTTCGCCACCACCGTCCAATACGACCCACGGAGCAGTACCCGATATCAAACAGCAGCCTAGCCCAGAAATGGCAAATGGGATTGTGCCTCCTCAGGATGGACAAACGACGAGCCAGGATATGACTGCACCAGAGCTTTGCCAAGCCTTTGAGCGACAGCTCCTTGATCTCGACGATCTTGCGGCTTTCATGGGTGGAGGTGTTTAGTAAGACACGAGGTTATGAATAATTTTCAACAGAAATAATGAGGGTCTTTAGCGATTGGTATCAAATCCTGGGCAAATGCAAGATTATAATGGTGAAGCCGGGGGATCGGTACAATAACAAGAGACTTGCCAGGGTTCTTGTAGGATTGCGTTGCGAAGGAATACCCAATATACTCTGGAAGGGCGTTGGGGAGAGAGTCTTCTTTTTGGTGCCTAGAGGTACCCATTCGATATATCTAAGAAATCAGCGTTTTCTTTTCCTTCGAGACACCAGCAGTTACAACCCCTGCTTGCTGTGAAGTGCATGCAACCAACCCTGATATGGATAAAACCTATCTGAACACTAGGCTTGTCGATTTCGGTTTGAGGCTAGGAAACTCTCAAGCGACTATTGATCTGAGCTTCCTGTTCTAGTGTTGTGTATCTGGCTATGGGGGTTCTAGATGAACTTTGACTTAGACCAGCCCCGAGTTCTCCCGTCGTGGTCTGATAGTGTCTACCTCTATATCCCTGAATGACGAACCCAGATTACGGGAGTGTTGTGAAGGATGTAAGCTAGTGGGCCGTAGACACCAACCACAGCCACTTCACTATCTTCAACCTGCAAAAGTTATTCGGACATTAGAAATATGGCCGAGGATAAGTGATGGCAATGGAAATCGGGATAAATGACAAATAACGTGGCGAGTACGGTAACCAGATTTAAACAAGGCTCATTACCTCCACTGGGGCCGTTGTATTTCGGGGAGTCGGGAATGATGTAAAGTAACGTGGAGGGTTTTGTGATATGATGGATCAGGCTTCTAGAAGGCTTCTGGAAGGAGCGGCAAGAGGTTGGAATTCGGTTACATTCAAGCTTGAAACGATGAATTGGAAAAGGGTTAGCAGACGAGCTAAAGAGATCAGCGGGCGTAAGTGATGGGCTGGATTTGAGTAAGAGGGATTTTCTGGGGAAACAAGCTTGTGGAAACGCATAAGCTGTGGAGGGAGGGATGCTTTCATGGGTGATACGCGGAGAAGGAGGAGGTAAGGAGGAGACGTTATTGATGTGTTTGATTGGTATACGAGGCTGGCGTTAATTTCTAGGGATGAATCTATCGAATGATGTTGGCGTCCCTGAGTCATTCGTCCCATATTCTTCCTGAACATGGCTCTTGATCAAAAGTGCAAGTTGAGTGATGCCAGCTGGTGATGTCAAGTCGTAGGCACATGGGATCCACTTCAGATGCCGGATTGCCGATTCCCCCAGGGACCGCTTACTCAAACTAGAATAGCTCCGGGCATCTCTCTCCACTTTATCGGCCGTCGTGTGCCGGGATTGAAGCGGGGACTGACACTTGGAGATAGAGGAAGCTTCTCCAGGTTTGAGTAGTGCGGAGGAGGCACGTCTAGTCTATAAGTCGTGAGGGGAAGGTAACTACGTCAGGCTACTGGAGGAATGAAAGGGAGAGAAGACATTTTGATGTTGTTGACCTGCGTTGCTTGGATAAGTTTGAGAGTCGCTCGTGAGAGTACCTAATCATAAATCGAGATGGCTAACACAAGCTGAGATATCACAACAGAGACAGGAAATCTTTCACGGTGAGATGTAACGTGGATCTTAGCAACGATTGCACACAACAGCAGAGATCCCTGTCTCTGCAACCCCCAACACCGAGATCTGCAGCACTACCTCGTAGATGCCGAATCAAAACATCACGTCTCCGGAACCGGCACCCTCTAATCTACGAATTATGGGGACCACCCGACCCTTCTGATCCCTGTTTATGCTAGTATCGTAAGGCAATGATAGGTTCGTGGGATATTCGCTCACGGTTCGGAGATGGTGCACTGAGTTTTGGAGGAGTTGGTCAAGTTGGGGGAGATGGGGAAGAGTATATAAGTGAGGATGATCCTCGCTTGGAGTAGGTTGGTCTTTGGATAAACAGCTTTGACTGTGTGTCTTTTACTGATACTCATTCACTCACATTCATACCTAAACATCCATCGTGGTGACTTCCTCCCATTTACACCAGTTCGTTGTTGATAGTCAACGCCAAATTCGTAGCCCAAGAGGGTCACTTCCACAAACGTCATCCAGACGTCTTCACTACTTTACTCCTACAATCTTTTGTACGATAACAAAAGCCCACGATGACTCAAGACGAGTACAACACTCGCGCACCTCATGAGGGCATGTCCCCAGGTCGTTACGCAGTCACAAGATTCTCCTCGCTCAAACCTCCCATGCACAATGTCCCGAATCCCATAAAACTCGTGCGCATGCTGAACTCCCAACAATGGGCATTCTTCTTTGTCGCCTTCGCAGCTTGGGTGAGTTCTCCTTGCAATTGTACCATCTTAGCAATCACTAGCTCATGACATATAGACATGGGACGCATTCGATTTCTTCTCCGTATCTCTCACCGTTACAAGTCTCAGCAAAACCTTCGACAAATCCAAGACCGACATCACATGGGGTATCACCCTCGTTCTCATGTTCCGATCCGTTGGTTCTATCGCCTTCGGTATCGCGAGTGATCGATACGGTCGAAAGTGGCCATTCGTGGTCAACAACCTTCTCTTCATTGTTCTTGAACTTGTGAGTACAGCCCTACAGACACCCCTGTCACATTGGCCTTGGCAAGACCGATGCCAAGAGATCTACGAGATATGCCCGAACGGTCACTGACGAAATGTCATGTAGGGCACTGGTTTCTGTCAAACCTACCAGCAGTTTCTAGCCTGCAGAGCCCTTTTTGGCGTTGCCATGGGTGGTCTTTATGGTAATGCTGCCGCCACTGCTCTCGAAGATTGTCCAGAGGAGGCACGTGGTCTCATGAGTGGTATGCTCCAGCAAGGTGTAAGTAACAATATTTCGCCCCCACTGAGGTCCATTATCTAATTGTTGAAGTACGCTTTCGGATACCTTCTCTGCGCTGCATTTGCTCGCGGTCTCGTCGATACAACATCTCACGACTGGCGTCCTCTCTTCTGGTTCGGCGCTTGTCCCCCAGTACTCTTCATCATCGCTCGTCTGATGCTCCCCGAGACACAAGCCTATCAGGAACGCCAACATGCACGAGAGGTTGCTGGTGCAGACGGAAAAGGAAAGGTTTTCATCAAAGAAGGCAAAGTCGCTCTTAAGCACCATTGGCTTCTGCTGGTATATCTCGTCCTTCTCATGGCGGGTTTCAACTTCATGAGCCATGGCAGCCAGGACTTGTACCCAACCATGTTGGAGAATCAGCTCAACTTTTCCAAGAACAAGGTCACTGTCACCCAGGTTGTGGCTAACTTGGGAGCTATGCTTGGTGGCACTGTCGTCGGTTTCAGCAGCCAATCTATCGGTCGTCGAATCAGCATCATCGCTTGTTGCATCGTTGGTGGCGCCCTGCTCTATCCTTATACTTTCGTCCGCGACTCTTCAATTATCGCGGCTGCCTTTTTCCAGCAATTCTGTGTCCAGGGGGCGTGGGGTGTCATTCCTATCCATCTGATGGAACTATCCCCAGGAGCTTTCCGTACTTTCGTCGTGGGTACATCTTATCAACTCGGTAACCTCGTGTCTTCGGCTTCATCGACCATCGAGGCCCGTCTCGGCGAGAACTTCCCACTTCCCGACAGCGCTGAAGGTCAGACTCGCTACGACTACGGAAAAGTCATCTGCATCTTCATGGCATGTGTATACGTGTACGTCATTATTCTGACGTTCATCGGTCCCGAGAACTTGAGGGGCAAGTTCGATGTTGCCCACGACTCTGATGCCAGGGAGGCCATGGGCGACGGGGCTATGGAACAGGCCGCTGACCGCCATGGACATTACGACGAGGAAACTGGTAGAATCAGCAGTGAGAAGCCTGAGGTTGTCCACCTTCGGGATTAGACGTGGTCGACTGTCTGGCAGAAGTGATGACTGGTTGAGGTGTTCTGCAATGACGACTGAGGTGCAACTTTGCACGCATATAGTTCTTGATGTTAGTCCAGAGATAGTCATGAAATTCATAAAATATTCCAAAGCTTCGTTGTGCGTGATCTCATAATGCCGGATCGTCGGTGATGATTCCTCATGACTATGGGCATTCCCCGCATCGGTGGAGCGGATGTCGGTAGTACAGTATACGCCAAGAGTTCATGACCATTTCCCCAGAGAATCAGTTGATCTAATTCGTTTCGGACTTCTTAGTTAATTCCTCCGCCTTTTTCTGGATCAATCATGGTACGTAAAATGTCTGGGGAACCTGTTATCCGGATACGCATTTCCCCACTCTCCAAACGCGGATCCGACGATAGTTGCATTCTGAATGAACATGTTGATTCCAAACTTGACCCTGCTGACCGATTCTCTAAAGAGTCTCATTAATATAGTAGGTGTCGAAAAATTATGCGAATCCTCCGGAGAAAGGGAGTCCACTTGCTTACCCTCAAGCCTCTGACATAGCTGTAACGCGAATGGAGATATTCTGCGTAGAATAGCTCTCCACTTGGCGATGTAGTAATTCCAAACTAGCTCCCGCTTTTGCTTAAACGACTAGGACAGTCTTGGGAATCATTACTCACTGGCCCCCATTCATTGTGCGGAGATCTACTCAGGTATATATATCCCACATCCGAGAACCTTGAGAGCTTCTTCACTCCACAGATTGTCTCATAGACACCTTGATAACTCACACTTTTCCAAAGACACTCTAGCCTCGTGCTTAATTTGCTATACAATGGCTCTCACTGGCAGTTGCATGTGTGGCGCCATCGCTTACAAGAGCGACAGTAAGTTCCTTCAACCAATCATATAATACGGATTTATCTAACTAGATAGGCGACGCTGCTATTACGGCTCTCTGCCACTGCATCGATTGCCAGAAGTGGACTGGCGGTGCCTTTACTTCCAATGCTGTTGTCGCTGAGGGCGACTTTTCCGTCACCAAGGGTATGGCCTTCAACCAATTTTCTTTACCAAGCAGACACTAATGTATTCCAGGTTCTCCCAAGCAATACGATGTCACCGGCGCCTCAGGCAAGATAAACCACCACTTCTTCTGTGGCGACTGCGGCTCTAGCCTGTACACTCGCCTCGACGTCATGCCTGGTAATATCATCATCAAGGCTGGTGGTCTTGACAACGGCAAGGCCAACCTCGACAATAAGATCAATGTCGAGTTTTACTGCCGTGATCGTGTTAGCTACCTGCAGGCTGCTGAGGGAGCCAAGCAGGAGCACCTCTTTGGCTAAGATTGGATGTTATAAGGGATGGACCTGGTCGTATCTGATTGTGGAGCTAGTTGTATAGTGTAGCGTTGAATAGTGATGTTGTTATCCAGGAATTTGTCCCTCGTTTCGTAAGTATGAGGCAGTTCATATGAACGACACCGCAACAGGGGTTTGGGAAGAACGTGACCTCCGCTCTCATTGCATCTGCCAGATAAAGCAGTCCGTCTGCTAAACTTCAGTCGGGTAATACCAGGCGAGAAGATGTCTGAAAAGGTCAGCACGCGACGGGCGGTTCGCATTGTAGTGCTCTTCACACTCTGGTCTATTTTCACACATGGCTCCCCAAGGACAGCGCCTTGAGCCAAGTAGACTACCGGGCTGTCGGCGAGCCTTGCCAACATACTTTCCCTCTGGTTGTATGAGGCCATCTGCACACATCCAGCGCTGCCGTACGAGCCCCGGCTCCTGAGTCCGGCATCTTGGTTCGTTCCAAGTACTGTTTTCCGCGGCAAGTCTCCACTTCCAATCGTAAGGCGATCGACAAGAACCAAGCTGTTGGTAACTCACTACTTCTATATGCCAGCCTTGCCTCTGGGGGGTTCCCCAATGTAAAGTTATGGAGTAATCAGTAAAGCAGATAGGACATGAGCCCGATGCGCCATGATAGGACTTGAAACCTCTCGATAATTCTACCAATTCTGGTAAGGTATACAGACCGCTGCGTGCATAGCCGGTACCTTCGTGGCGTTTAGTATTGCTGCTAATATGAAGGCATATAGGAAAGTAAAGGCGATCAAGAAGTTCTTGCGCCCCGAGATCTCCGGGATGTCATATTACTAGAGTCCTCTGCACGAATAGTTCGTCTTGAATTATGCGAGCAATGGATGTCCATTGTTCTGTGCCACCCTTATATCGAAAGACATTTCCGTGGTAGTTGAGGATATCGAGGGAGAGTCCGTGGGCAGAGCCGTTGAAATGGCGATTCATGATAAGTCGCGCCTCGGGATATTTTATCATCAAACCAGAGTCGATCTGCAGATAAAAGTTGAAGTGAAGAAAACAGTTTTTCCTGCAATTCCACTCGTAGCAGTTACAGGGGTCAACTTTCCCACGTCGGTCCCGTTGGTGAAGCCTCACACAGGTATAGCAAAAATACGAGCTTGCGCAATCCTTTTCCAGCATCTGCAGGAAATCTTCCAGTTCTGTTCCTTCGAGTTTGACATTGCGGGTGAATCTTGAAAGAAGAATGTGGTAGGGTCGACAGGTAATGCTGAGTGAAAAGAACGAGACGTTGGAGAGGTGCTCGGTGATTTCTATGATGATTTCAGGGGGAAGGCAAATGAGATTTCCACGGGGATATTTCAGAGTGATTCTCCGTCGGAGACGATTGAAGAAACGCCTAAGGTAACCGCGCATGTTTGCTGTCAATGACTGATATGGCAGGCTCAATCTTAGGATTGCTGGAGGGGAAGAGGATAAGATTACTCATGACCATTTCGTCAGTAAGTGGTTGGAGTTACCTGCCGTCAATTTTGGCTCCCGTGCCCCGAAATCAATTATTGGTACCTTGTACACCTACCTACCTTAGGTGCTTTGAAGAACCTTGGGACTTGCCTAGTACCTACTGACGACCAAAATATAAAATGATCCATTGTTGCTTAGTCTGGTTATTTCATAAGTGAATAAATCTCTTTTTGCAGATGATTGAATGCCCGTCTTTTGAAGCACTTAGTGGTTGCCAGCACAAGGTACTATACTATATTCTGGAGGTGAGGTCCTACCCATCTTCTCAATAATTGCCCCCTTTTTAAACATCTTTTCAGAGAACTTTGAAAGCTACTGAGAGCTGCACAGTAAAGAAGCCTTGCACGTTTGGTAGCAGTAACCTCGCCTCGATAAGGTTGTAGGGACATCTAGGCCGACGAAGGCTCAAGATCTTGAAGCAAGGTAAGCAAATAAACATACTAGATTAAGCTAAGTTTATTGTTAACTATCTTAAGGTATTGTACTGCTACCCAGTATTCTCACTATATGGGCTTTCTGTTCCCCCTGGGGGCACTATTCTAGTCTACAATTGTAGACATAAATCATCTTTTACGGCCATTACCAGAACATCAAAAGCTTCATGAATCGCACATTGGGAAACTTTCATTTGCTGTCAGAAGTCAGTCCCATGCAACGGAATAATAGGGAAGTAGTAACTTGATCCTGAGAGCCAGTTCGTCTTAGCTTCACCTCTTAGAGAGGCTACTAGACTCCAACACCGCGTTGAGGTGCGAACTGATCGTTGGAGCGACCCCCGAAAGGGCCGCCACCATCCCTCGAGGGAGTGGTGGATCAGATCCCGCAGAAGATCTGAGCCTTCGAACCTAGACTACTCCAGGACTTCGGAGCAGACGCTGACGAGGACCTCGTAGTCGTGGTCCGGTTCTCCGCAACTGCCTAAGAAGTGTAAGCCGAAGCAAACGGTTCGTCTCCCCGTTTGACCGGTTCGCCTCCACGTTTGCTCGGTGTGAATCAAGGATATCTCCCTGTGCAATGAGAATATCCTTGAGCGCGGTCAGGATCTCCTTTTCAGTCATTGATCCATCTCGCAGCCGAACCCAGAGTGTCTCCGGCCCTCTCCCTACTGCTGGAAGGAGTGCCGTCGTCAACAAACTGACTTCGTTGGCAAGCTGTTGTAAATTGCCAGTGTCGGTATCCCTGTGCTGCTGGAGGGCCTGGGCTTCCGTTCGTTCGTCGTCGGTGGGAGGGGGGGTCGGAGGGACAGGGGGTCCGGGGAACCGCTTGGGGAAAAACGCTTGGCCGGCCATCAGAGGGAATGCAAAGGCAGAAACAACGGCACCTATCGCAGTGAAG